>JAXGGA010006239.1:0-71329 GCA_038373865.1 Uloborus plumipes
TGCAAATAATTTCAGTCAGTTTGTCTCTTTTTCCTGACTTATTAATTTTGCACTGAGCATTACATAGAACTTTCGCAATTTATAGCAGATTGCCATAATCGATATTAATGCAGTTAAATTTAAATGTTTTAAATTCAGGATTTTCATTGTTAAGATTTTGGTTGTCTCATTTAAACTTTAAAAAAATAATTAATTTTTAACTGACTTCAAAAAGCAGGCGGTTGTTACATCATACAAATGTATATGTATATGTATATATATATATATATATATATATATATATATATATATATATATATATATGGGCAATTCCACGTGACTCACGTTATAATTTGACGTGATTTTACAAAAGTAAATGTTATATATATTAAAGCAATACCATGCCTGATTTAAATAAAGCTCTTGACAGTAATCTAGGATGCAACAGAATAAAAGTATACCGCGCTGATTTACTACTTTACTACTTAAAGTGCAAATAATTTCAGTCAGTTTGTCTCTTTTTCCTGACTTATTAATTTTGCACTGAGCATTACATAGAACTTTCGCAATTTATAGCAGATTGCCATAATCGATATTAATGCAGTTAAATTTAAATGTTTTAAATTCAGGATTTTCATTGTTAAGATTTTGGTTGTCTCATTTAAACTTTAAAAAAATAATTAATTTTTAACTGACTTCAAAAAGCAGGCGGTTGTTACATCATACAAATGTATATATATATATATATATATATATATATATATATAATATATATATATATATATATATATATATGGGCAATTCCACGTGACTCACGTTACAATTTGACGTGATTTTACAAAAGTAAATGTTATATATATTAAAGAAATACCATGCCTGATTTAAATAAAGCTGTTGACAGTCATCTGGTATGCAGTAAAAACCTGTGGATGTCAGCATTTTAAATTTCAACAGAAATAGATGGTGTTTCAACCTTAATTTAACATTGTGACTCACGTTACAAAAAAATGGAACTCAAGTTTTTTGGATAATAAAAAACCTAAGATTCCTGCTCTTTCAGAATAATAAAATTTAAAAACTTCTTTTCACGGCACAAAACATGTTTCTAAGTTATGATATATGCGAAAATAAAGTTCATTCTGCTGTCACTAGTTAAGTTAATCAATATTTTGAGTGTGACTCACGTTACATAGTTTCGTGACTCACGTAACATCTCCGTTTTAGTCATTTACTTTACATCTTATTTTGAAAATTTTGTGTAGAAATTTCACCTAAATTCAATTAAAAGTAATGCTTAATGGCTTGTTTTCTTTAGTTGATCAGTTTTAAATACAGTAAAACCTCTCCGAGCGGTCACTTTTACAAAGCGGCCACCCCTCTAAACGGCCAATTTTTCGCAGCACGAATTTTTTGTCCCATAGACCTAGGGTTAAAATTCTCCTCAGCAGCTGCCATCTAACCCCTCTGAACGGTCACAGAGTAGATTCATCAATTCAATTTTCCAAAACATATGTTTGTCTTTTTTTTATACTACTTCCATATTATCTCTGTTTCTGCATTTTCCTGATTTCAAATTCTCAATTCATACATCTGAGCACTTTTACAGGATACTACACACCATTACATTTCATCTGATACCAATCATAACATTTAATGTTGCATAATGGCTGTAAAATTAGTTGACTGCTGTCAGAAGTAGGCTCTTCAAAGTATTTACTTTTCTCATCCACTACTGATGAATAATTAAATTTTAACGATCTCAAATAAGAGCAAGTGAGATGTTGACCGTGCTTTTTAAAATTTCTCTTATGTTTCAGTTTTATATGTATATATATATATATATATATTTCTCTCGCTCGAGCTAATTTTTTTAATCATTTTCGTTTAGATTTTCTTGGGATAAATAATTTTTTCAGCATGAGTTCGGTGGATATTGAAATCTTATTTTCAAGTGTATATTACATTTACGGATGAGTATTGAGTAACTCACTTATATGATTACAGTTTAATTGTGAGGTGAATTAACGGAATTTCTCCTTGTACTGCCGAGTCTTCCTTAGTGTATTTACATATTTGTATACTTGTTGAAGCGATATTTAAGAAGTTTGAATTTAGCCAAAATTTCCTTTGAAAGTTTCATATGTTTATTTTTCAGCTTATATTGAATTGCAAGAGACAATATCCTTAGCTTTTCGACTTTTCTCGTTAGACATTCTTTCATCCAGAGACAATGTTTCTGTTTACATGTAATGTACTTCCCTTCTTGCTTGAATTTTTCTCGGCACCTTATCTGTCCTTCTGCGGTTACTCGTTAAATATTTTAAACATTTCTTTTACTATAATGAAAAACCTTTCTTAGATACGGAAGAAAAATATGTGCATGCATAAACACATGCTACACAGTGGAAAGCTGAGGAAATTCACTAATTGAAAGATTATGAAACACTAAAAGAATTAAAATTACGCTATTTATATTTAATTTCATCAGTATTATTAATTATATACAGGTGTGTACAAGGGCTAACCCTCCCTTTAGACCCTAAAATACCATTTAGCACATTAAATACTTTTAAGAAGTTAATATTAGCTTGTATTAGCTGTAACTCACTTTTCGCGTGACTCACGTTACAAAATAAACATCCGTATTTTTTGAATAAAAAAGCAAAAAACTCTAAATTGGCCTATAATTTCTTTTTTGTAATATACCTGAGTAGGAGAAACAGCAAAAAAAAAAATGTCATTTATAAGCTATAAAATTTGGAAATATTAAAAAAATTAAGTTTTCGTGACTCACGTTACACAAAATTTAATGTTTTAAAAACTACTTTAAAAAATTATTTTAAGAATAAATTTCAAAATGTGCTATTAATAATTTTTTTCTTGTCGAATAAATCTGCCAGGAAAAATTGCAATGAAATTGTGGAAACAAGCTAAACCAATAAAATATGCTCGTTTAAAATTGTGTCTAGCAGAGAGAGACTTTTACAAGATTGTGAGCTCATAGAACAAGTTCTCTTACAAAAAGAAAATGATTCACCTGAACTTACCTTATTCTAATTTGTAAACTTGAATCAACATAGAGAACGTGCAGAAAAAATTAAAACAATTTTTCAACATTTTTTTTAACACCGAGTTCCCATGTTGCCTGGAATTGCCCATATATATATATATATATATATATATATATATATATATATATATATATATATATATATATATATATATATATATATATATATATATATATATATATATATATATATATATATATATATATATATATATATATATATATATATATATATATATATACTCGTATATATCTGTGGCTTGGTTCTAAAAGGGCCAATGTCAATATATTCACATTCTGTGTTATTTACATCAAAAGTTTCCAATTTAGTAAAACTCTAATTCTACAAAGGCTAATGTCTACATAATATATAATAATATACATATATTATAGATTATATAAATTATTATATATATTATACATTTATATAATATATAAAAATTTCATATGATAAAATAATGTTTCTTTACACTGACAATAAACAAATGCCAAAAAATAGTAATGGGAATCTTAACATAAGAAAGTTATAGCATTCTAAAAAATCTCAAATATCTTTCATCGCCTTTTTCTCGAAACTAACATTTTTGACTTAGGCCCTTTTAGAACCAAGCTACAGATATATATATATATATATATATATATATATATATATATATATATATATATATATATATATATATATAAAATAAAGCAAACAATTAACACAATAAACAAACATGAAATAAAATGTTGCAAAATTAGGAGAAGTGACTTAAGAAAGGCTGAATCCAGAGCTCATCAGCTGTGGAGGATTCAAGAGTGGTTAATATAGAGCACTACAATTCTAGTGCACTGATTTTGAATTTTTTTTAATGGATAGGGGATGCTCTAATTTACGTCCCATATATTTGATTGATCATACTCGTATTTGTTCTTTAGAAAAAAATCTATGGGCAAAAAACGGGAAATTTTACGTAATATCTTTATTATGTGATTAAATACAAACCCAATTGTTTAAGAAAGTGGTTGCCACAACGCAGTTCTATACTAATGATAATTATAATGACAATTTTGAATGAAAATTTTTCTGAAGCATGCATGAAATTCTTGATGGTATTTTTGTCTTCGTTTAATGCCAATAATAGATTACAGGCCCAGCTCCTAGTACACTTTTGTATCACGAGTAATTTGTATTGTTTTGAAATATAAATTACTTAGGAAGCCGTTAATATAAAATGTTTTTGATTAAATTAGCAATTAAATAAATCCCAGAGAGGAATAAGATTAATGTTTAGTGTTAATCGTGTAAAATTTTAAACTTGTTGACAGCTTTTTAAAATTTACTAATTACTATTTGCTACCAAGTAGGTTTTGCCATAGAGTTTTTGTTCTATGGTGCAAGATATTTTTTTCTCCTGAAAGAAGAGAGAGGTTCCGAATACATACTGTGTTTATGGACTTTTCAAGGCAGCTAATAAATTCTCTTTTTCCAAAGAAAAGATTCAAGGTCAAAAAGATCTGTGTTACAAGGTCATCAAATACTACGTGAGTGCTATAAGGTTAATATTAATTGCCATAAGCTTCACATAACATGCAATTAGTTGAAGATAAAGGAAATTGGCTAATTATCTAAAAAGAAAGTTCGAAAAAAAGGCGTGATGCTTCATCAACACTTTCATGCATAAAAAAAAGAAAAAAAATATTTTTTTCTAATTTGTGAGTCACTCTCTAATGACGATAAAATTGCTCTGAGGAAAATTAAATAATGAACTCTGAATTTAAAAAGAAGAATATCACTGCATCTTGAGAGAAATTCCACGCCGCCTTCATTCATTGAATAATTCCTCTTCCTTTTTTGTATGAAACGAGAAGTGAAAAGGTTGACGAAAGGATACGAGAGCGATACTACGCGAAGGAAGACCACCCAGCTTGTTATAAACAAATGGGCAACTAGATATCTTCGCGCTCTCAAGAAGAGAAATATTCTAGATATTAATTTATATCGCCGAGACTTGGCGATGCGAAAAATCGCCAACTATTTAATTCATTTAAGATGATCTATTAGCAGGTTACAAATTTATTTCGCAAAATAATGAAATTTAATAAAAAGGAAAAAAAAAAGGAATGTTTGGTTTCCTAATTCATTAATGACAGTGGTTTTATTTGAAAAAGATTCTGGTGAGTGCAGAAATTTACTCCCTTGTGCATAATTTTGGCGTATTATGAAGACATGTTGTTTTAACTTATTTCTTGAAGCATAATAGAAGTGTCGTTACTTGAAATTTTTCTTTAAAACTGGAATGTGATGAAAATAAAATTTATGACAAAGATGCCAACTGCATATGCTTATGTAGGAACGAATTATCTTATATTATTAAAAACTGAGCATATCTATCTATCTTTGCCATCTTTACTTATCCCGAGCACTAGTGAACTGATCATTCAACTAGTTATCGATGGATTCTTAAGGCTCGACTCTTAAGGATCGACGGCTTCAAGTTTGTGTCATTTGAATAACTAAGGAAGGCTCCCAGGGTTATGAAAAGATAATAACTTTTTTTTTTACTTAAGAAGAATTAATGAACGAAGCGTTTACATTATGCTATCCTTGAATTCGACACTCTTAAGTTTTATGTATTTCTTTTACACTGACCGCCCACGGCAATATTACTACCATTGCAAACCAAAGTAATTTTATTCAAATATCTTCGTGTGTATTTCTTTAAAAGAAAATAGTTTCAAAATTTTTACTTTCGTTATGAAGAAACAAGGGAAAAAATAGTTAAGGAAAAAGTTTGATTACCTTTATCAATTTAGGAGAGGCCAGTCCTCTTTTCTAAATCTGCTATTCTACTGAAGGCCCACTTTCCGTAGAGAGAAAATCAAGAGGTTCGCATGAATCTTGGAATGTCTTCAGCGATAGTGGGTTAAGTCAGAGGTGTATCGTGTCTAAAATTGACTAACGTGCAACATAACAGCTGTTTTAAAATATTGACGTAACAGGGCATTTACTTTTTCAAAGGCACGCTGTCAGATTTTTTATTTTACCTCCAAGGACAACATGCGGAGACTAGTAAGAGGCACATCATTTCAAATTTTTCAGGGAGAGAAGAGTGAACAAAGGGTCTATATACAATGTAAATTACACAACAAAACAACAAAAAAAAACAAGCCCACGTATATGAACATACATTTATTTGCTGAAAACGGGACGGGGGGGGGGGAATAGACTGCTCCTCTAACTCATCCCCCAAATGACGGGCCTGACTAGTCCGCAATTTTGATGCTGACAGAAGTTGATTTGAACTATTAGTCTCGTGATTCATTGTGTTATCACTAAAAATTCAGGTATAGAACAAGTAAAGTCAAATAATTTTGATGACGATTTGTCAGTAATTTTACTGAAAAGGAAATATAATTTTAAATTATCTCCGGGCATGAAATTTTAATACTAATACTTATATTCTCTAATACCTTCTACTATTTTAGGAACAACGTTTCCGTTTCAAAACAAAGCAAAAAAGCAATTAAGAGCTGTGCAAATAATCTAAAAAAAAAAAAAAGAAAACACGGGCGGAAATTGTTGGTTGAAAGTTTTGTCTTTGGAAGCAGAGCCATTTCATTAAAAGAGGTGTGTCTCCTGGGAGTTTCAGATAACCATAAAATCAGGAAACGAAGTCCTCAACCCATCAGCCATTCTCGCTTCTCCCAGAAAACTAATAAATCGGCCAATCTTCGTAGTAAATCTTCTCCCCTTGGATTTCCTGTGCCCAGTGTGGGGTCCGGAACCAGGTGAAATGGCATCGCCACACACAAACACGAGCACCCCAGGGAACAGAACAGTTTCTAGAGTTGCTCGCTCGTAAACACGGCAATTAATAGTCTCCCTTCTCTCACCTCCACGGCAAGCAATTAAAATCTCCAGCGACGTCTGTCTGGTGTCTCGGTTCCCCTCATTTAGACATGAACCACTTTTCGCCGATTTTATGTCGTGGATCATGGATCATCAGCAAGGGTTGATTCGGGGGGAGGGGGTCAGAGGGTCAGCTAACCTCCCTGTGATGAGAAACATATTTTAACAGTTGCACAACCATTATCAATTTTGCTTTCATTGAAACAAAATTTTTACCATGCAAAATGTAAAAAATGTAATGTACGTATTTTGCTCTAAACCGAACTGGTGTGCATTTTCCATTATTCTTCATATTTCTCTTCTCTTCACGAAGAATCCTAGTAGTGCATGAAAATACATTTTGCTCCAAAACCGAAATGTACCACATTTTCCAACATTTGTCAGATTTCTTCTGCAAACACGAAGAACACAAGTAGGACACGAAAACTTATTTTGTCCTATATCATATTTTAAAACATTTTCTCGTGTAAACACAAAGTATTCAAGCAGTGCACAAAAACATATTTCACCTCAAAACCAAAAGTTACCACCATTTCAACATTCTTCAGATTTCACTTAGACACGAAAAACCCAAGTAGGGCACAAAAACGCATTTTATCCTAAACATTTTTTTTTTTTCAACATTTTATCGCGTAGACGCAAAAAATTCATTCGGTGCACAAAAACATATTTTACCCCAAAAGCAAAAGTTACGCCATTTTCAAGCATTCCTCAGATTTCACCTATAGACTCAAAAAATCCAAGTAGGATACAAAAACTTATTCTATCCTAAAATCTTTTTCTACACATTTTCCCGTGCAGACACTCAGAATTCAAGTAGTACACGAAAACGTGTTTCACCCCAAACCAAAATTTATCACATTTTCAATTATCTTCGGATTTCACTTAGACACGAAGAATCCAAGTAGGACACGTAAACTTGTTTTATCAGATTTTTTTAAAAAACATTTTTTGTGTAGATACAAAGAATCCAATTAGTTCACGAAAATATTTTTCCTAAAACCAAAATTTACCCCATTTTCAAACATTTCTCAGATTTCACTTATGGACACGAACCAAGGGCGGATTCAGAAATTTTTCAAGGAGGGAGCGACTAATTCTTTTATTTACCTTTTACTGCGTATCTGATTCAAACATGCTTTGGGGAGGTGGAGACTGCCACATTATTTTGATTCAAAACAACTAAAATATAGATGTTTACCAAAAGAAGGAGAGACAGGAGATTCCCGAAAGTTTTCCTCCAAATTTTCACTGCAAAAGGTATTCCAAAAATCGTGTTTTTAGAACTTTAACTTTCTAATATTTTCGGGGAAATATTTATAACATCCCCTGCCTTAGCATCTTCGAAGGTCCCCAAAAATCTCAATGCTTGGAACTTTAATTTCGTAAAATTACCGGAGGAAAGTTTCTAAACCCCACAGGTTCCCCTAACTTCATCTTAGATGGAATATGCACTTACGTTTTTAGGACTTTATTTTCGAAACATTACTGGATAAATTTCTCTCAAAGGAGGGGCGATCGCCCCCATCGCCCCTTCTCCCCCACGAAGGACCAAATAAGACAAGAAAACGTATTATATCCTAAACTAAATGTTTTACGTCTTCTCGCGTTGACACGAAGATTTCAAGTTGTGCACAATAACACATTTCACCCCAAAACCAAAACTTACCACATTTTACAACATTCTTCCAATTTTTGCGTCTTCTCGTGTTGACACGAAGATTTCAAGTTGTGCACGAAAACACATTTCACCCCAAAATCAAATTTTCAAACATTCTTTCTGCAGACACGGTTCCGAGAAGCGCACGAGGAATGACCTAATACAGACATTATTTCCCCATCTCCAGTCTCCCGGGGCACAAGGGAAGAAACGTCAGTTATTGACACCCCTGTAATCGTCCGTTGTTAAACCCCAGAAACGATCCATGTCTCTCTTATTACGCGTCCCGAAATTGGCGGGCTCTTAAGCGTCGCAGGTGGCGCTTTCCCACAAATAACATAACCGCGAGGGGCGATCAAGGGCCCCGATGAAAAACAAAGCTTTGTGTCTCTATTAAGGCGAATCACAGATAGAGCAGTAATGAAGATGTGCCGCGGAGGGAGTGAGTGCTTCCTCGGCGGAGCCATTTGGCTACCATTGCAGACCACACGTACGCTAATTGTGTTGCGGAACTAATTTATAGTTACGCATGTGACATCATTTCAGGTCCAGTGATGTGCATTGCTTTAGGTTTCATTCTCCAACCAAGTGTCCCACCAACCAAGTATTTTTATTGCCATCCATACGTCATTTAAAAAGTTAGTATAATCATTTTTTATTTCTCCTTTTCAGTTCCAACCAGCAATTAAGCTGAATTTATCTTCATAGGTTTTCAACGGACCTGCTTTAAACTATCCTTTTTACCCTCACGCGTACACACACACACACACACGCCATCGACCTACCCAGAGTATGGTGGGATTATTCATTGCCCCCAAAAAAATTTACGTGAAATAAAAAAAAAAAAACATGTTCAACTTATATTTAGAGCCTGGATTATATGGCCCAAAAATCGTGGAACCATTTGGCCGCCATTGCAGACCACACGTACGTTAATTGTGCAGCGGAACTAATTTATAGTTACACATGTGACACTGTTTCAGTTCCAGTCATGGTCAATGGTTTAGAATTCATTCTCCAACCAAGTGTCTTCTTTTTATTGCCATACGTCATTTTAAAAGTTGTTGTAATCACTTTTTCCCCAAGTCCCCCCCCCCCCCCCCCCCACCATTGGCCTACCCAGAGGTGTTGGAAAGGGACACATGGATTAACCCCCTCCCCCAATCCATTTTTTTTTCTTGAAATTCAAAAAAAAAAAAGTTTAAAATTAATCTTAGAGTCCCGATTTTTGTCCTAAAAATCGCGAACTCACTTGGCCATCATTGCAGACCGCACGTACGCTGATTGTGTTGCAAACTAATTTATAGTTACTCATGTGACATCATTTGTTTTCAGTGATGGGCATTGCTTTCTGTTTCGTTCTCCAACGAACTCTATTCCTTTTATTGCCATATGTCAGTTAAGTTATCATAATCAAGTTTTTTTATTTCTCATTTGCAGTTATAACCAGCTATTAAACTGAATTTACCTTTATAGGGTTCTAACGGACCTGCTTTAAACTGTCCCTTTTACAATCACGCTATCACACATCTTTTGTCTGTCAGACCTTATGTTCCTTGGACCTTATGGCCATTGGATCTTATGTCTGGCGGACCTTCTGTCTCTCAGATCTTCTATCCCGCGGACCTTAATTTTGGACGTGGACCTTGCAGTTTTAAACCTTTAAGCCGGATCCTATACACACACACACACACACACACACACACACACACACACACACACACACACACACACACACACACACACACACACACACACACACACACACACCATTGGCGACCCGGAGGGGGTGAAAAGGGACATATGCACTTCCTTTAGGAAGTATAAATAAAACGAATGTGACTGAAAAGGTACTTGTACCCAATATGTACACTAGGGATGCACCGATTAATTAGCAGTAAAGATTAATCGGGAATAATCGGCGACATTTTGCCGATTAATCGGCGGGAAAAAATATTTTTAAATACTATTTTTCAAAGCATACTTTCAGTAAGAAATTATGATGATTAAATTTACTAACAGCAAATAATTTTCTACAAACTGTAACGTATAATATGGAAGTGTACAGAGTAAAAGCAAAAAAAATAGTTTAAAAAGTGTAAAACTGAATCAATTTATAAAAAAAATAACCCTTACAGCTGGTATTAACATGACACGATTATGAGTAATTAAATTACATTACTTTAAATTGTAATCCAAAAAACATGAATATTTCTTTTTTTGTTTTTTTTTTTTTTTTTAATAATCAGCCAAAGTTTGCCGATTAAACAGAAAATATTTTTTACATAAAATTACTTTAAATATGCATTGAACAAGAAATTATCAAGAAAAATATTCATAAACAACAAATAAATAACTTTCTGAAAACACAAGAATAACCTGTCGTACGAAAGTGTAGTAAGAAAAAACCCACGAATAATTCAATAACTGTATAACGGAACGAAATCTTAAAAATAATAATAATCCTCATAGTTTATATAATTTTTTTAAAAAGTTAATTTTTCCAACTTGAATAAATATGCAATGTTGAAACATTTTCCATGTGTCGTTATTTTTCTCCAATATCATATAGTGTTATAGACAACTTTATAATTTTCAAAAAGAATAAGTTTTGGACAAAATGGATACTAATAATTTGTAAAAAAACTTAAAATTAAAAGTGCTTCTAAATTAACATGCTTACCACTGTCTTCCCCCTGTTTTGTTATTTGAATTTTCGTGTCTAATTAATTTTATTAACAGTAATATGAAAACTAGCTAAAAAAATTGGATGAGATTTTGAAATTATTTTGGAAAAGTTAGGAAAATAGAAAAAATTAGTCTCAAAAATAAATTAATGACTAGTATTTCTAAAATCAAAATTGTGAAAGCAACAAGAAGTTCTGTCAAGAACTAAACGAGCCTACTTTCCCGTACATCGACATCGGCATTCTCGCATCTAAAATTTATTCTCTTGATTATCTGAGACTGAAAATTATGTCAAACATACCTTTTTAGCACTTAGAGCTGATTTCGAAAAGCAAAATATACCCCTCTCATCAGATGAAATAGAGACATAAAAAGTAAATAAATGAAGTTTTGTCGCACCTTTTAAAGAGTGTAACTGTTACAGTTCCTCCGTAGAAAAAATCCTCCATCGTTTTCAAAAAAAAAAAATAATAATAATAATAATAATAATAAAAAAAATAAATAAAAGTACAAAGAGCATCAAAAAACATTTTATCAAAGAAAGAAAAAAAAAAAACTCGTCCGTTAATAAAATGTCTCGAATTTCACTTTTAATCCGTTGTCAGTTGTTAAATATAAATAAAGAATAAAATGTTCTCGTGAATGAAAAATTTTTGTTACAAAAAAAATCGTCTGCAAAAAAATAATAATAATAATAAATAAAATAAAACAAATGAACAAATAAACAAAAAATCGTCTGCATGTTCAGTCATTTTTTTTCTGAGCCTGCATTTCCGCCATGTTCGCGGAGTCGGAGTCGGAATCAGAGTCCTCACAGAAGGATTACTCAGAAAAGTACTTTACAAACATTATTTATCAAAACCATTTTCCTACAAAGTTAGTTTGAAGGAAATCCGACTTTAAGTTCAGGATCAACATTCAACTTAAATTCCCCGTAGACGCTAATATTAATTTTTTTTTCTGAATTGTTCAATATTGAACGAAAAATGGTTCAAATCAAAAAGCGAAATATGGGGATGTATGGGAAAGCCTCTCCGAGATCTTTCAAACGAAAAATTGTTTATTCCATTCAGACGGTTCACTCAAAAGTTATTAGGTGGGGAAAGGTTGCTTGAACGGTTCAATGTTGTACGAAAAAATGCTCAAATGGAAAATTTAAATACGGTAATGAAGTATCCTTGCCGAGATCCTTCGAACAAAAAAAAAAAGTTTAATTAAATCGGACTATTCATTCAAAAGTTATTAGGGGTGACAGCTTGTTTGAACGGTTCAATGTTGATCGAAAAATTGTTCAAATCGAAAATGTAGATACGGGAATGAAGTATCCTTGAAAAGATCTTTCGAACAAAAAAAAGTTTGTTCAAATCGGACTGTTCACTCAAAAGTTAGCATCGCGGGACAGGTTGTTTGAACGGTTCAATGTTGAACGAAAAATTGTTCAAATCGAAAATGTAGATACGGGAATGAAGTATTCTTGAAAAGATCTTTCGAACAAAAAAAAGTTTGTTCAAATCGGACTGTTCACTCAAAAGTTAGCATCGCGGGACAGGTTGTTTGAACGGTTCAAAGTTGAACCAAAAATTGTTCAAATCGAAAAATCAAATATGGGAATGAGCTGTACTCGCCGAGATCTTTCCAACAAAAAAAAGTTTGTCCAAATCGGAATGTTCATTCAAAAGTTATTAGGGGTGACAGACAGACAGACCGACAGACCGACCGACCGACCGACACACAAATTCCCCATCTCAATACCCTACTTTCAAATTTTTAATTTTTCGATATTCATTTTACCTTTTTATTTTTTTTAACTTGGCGATATTTTTTGGACTTGGCGATATTTTTTAACTTTGCGATATTTTTTAGACTTGGCGATATTTTTTAGATGCATTAAGCTACTTTTAATACTTTTTTCGTCTTTCTTTTATTTTTAACGGGAAAGTAGGCTAAAAACGGATGGATAACTTGATTGAATTAAAAGTTATCATTAATTGGTTCAGCCGATTAATCGGCCGATTATGAACAGCCGATTAAGCGGTAATCGGCTAATTTGCTTATCGGTGCATTCCTAATGGACACTCTAAGTAAAATGCATTTGTTTCACCCCCGTGTACATGTTATAGGACTCTAAAAATATATGAGCACTATCCATGAACTATCTACTATCATTATTAAAGTTGGCTGCCTTGTAATTATTCTGGCTTAATTTAAATGATGGGAAGAAAAGTTTACAAGTTTCCATATAAGTGACCACCTGTCTTTAAATGAACACTTGTAGACATAAACACATTTAATAAAACTCACGGTAGAAGATTCTAAACTGCTCCTTCAATTTTTTACATAGATACAAAATGAAAAGCAGGAAATCGACTAACATACCCCCGATTTTCCCTACTTCTTTCTCAAGTTAGGCCCAAGAAGAGCTTTTCGTATTCTTGAAAGAACTGGCACGCTTTCCTGGTCCTTTTTTTTTTTTTTTTTTTCATTTTTAAGCAACCCATGTTGATCTTTTCTCTTGCATTTTATCCAGTCTCTTCTTTGTAAATAGTTTGAAAAATATTTCTGTGGTGCCTCTTTTGTAAGAATCTCTCTGTCTCTCCAAAAGGAATCATAAAGACGTTCCTTAAATATGTTCTGAATGCAGTGTTTTAATTAATTATCCCTCAGTTCCGTTGATTACACCTTGCCATCGTTTGATTAGCTGTTGTTCACATCACTCTAAAAGGGGAAAAAATGCTTTTCTTTTCTCCTTCTCTACCCCCCCCCCTGCTTTTTTTTTATTCTCTTTTTTTCTTTTGCTTTGGAATACTTGAGTGTGATGAAGAAATCCAAGTCACATCACTGAGTCTGTTGGAGGTCTCGGAACATGAGAAGCATCCCTGCTGCATCCAACTATTCTCAATTAGCCACGCTTGGGCAAGAGACCATCGCATATCTGTCCAGAGTTACTCTTTCCTCTGCACAAGAAGTTCTTTATTATTCAGATATCATTTAAATCGCATCAAGTAAGGATTTAAGACGAAATAAAAAAAAAAGTAACTGATCAGTGGTGGAAGCGAAGAGTTTAAATTGGTTCAGAGAATTTGGATAAGCAAATATAAAAAAGACATTTAAAATTACACGCGTCAAATTTGATGGAAAGATTGGGCTTTTGTAGATGGAGACAGATCATGGTAATTTTAGAAATTTAATTTTGAATGAAATGATCCAGTTATCCAGTATTTTTTTTTTATGTCAAATGCCAAAACAAACTTTTACATTTCCTTCTTTGCCATTCGTTTCTTTTCTTTTTCTTTACATGACATATATATATATCATTTTAAAAGATTGCACTTTCTATTTAAATAGCAAAATGATTAGTATTTTGAGCTAATAAAAAGATGAGGAATGTAGGGTTTTATATATTTGGGATTTAATTATATTCTGATTTTGTTCTGTATTCCGATTTAAGTAATAAATAATTAATATAATCAACGAGCTAAGAAGCGAAAGCTGAAAGTGCAGTTTATAGTTTTTGATAAGAGTAATGACAGCTGCACGAACTTATAAGAACATTTGTTTGGAAAGGCACAAAATGCTGTGATTGACACCTTTTTCAATCAACTTTTAATATAATATTGCATGACTGTATTTTTAATATTATTTTTCAAGTTGTTATTTATGTTACAGTTAAAATAATTGTTACATTGACCTTTTATTGTTTTCTACTTAACTTTGGATTTTTTTCTTCTTTTTTGACCACCGACGCAGGAACAAGGGAGGTGGTCATAAGTTAGACGCATGTGTGTATCTGTGGCACTCTAGCGCAGCGGTTGGCAACCTAAATTGATTCAAGATCTACTTTTCAAGTTTAGTGTGAATGTAAGATCGACTGAAGGGGGGGGGGGGGTCGTGATACATACAAAAAAGATGGATATGATGCTTACACGGTTGAGACTATGTTCACATCAAATTGTAGGTTAACTCTTATGAAAAAAGACTGATACTTATTAATTAGTTGTTTTATAAATTGCTAAAAATAATGTTAAGTTAATCCACATCAAAATATTTTCACCCACATTTACTTGTTTTAAAATTTATAAAATAATGACTATGTAAAGTTTAGAATTTTTTCTAATGATTTTTTATTTAGACGCAAAATTTTAACTTAATTCTTCCAGAAATTAATGTTTATTTCTACTCAAAAAGAAGGCAATGTTTAAAATATTTTCGCGATCGACTAAAAGGGGACTTGAGATTGATCAGTCGATCGTGAACTACGGGTTGCCTACCGCTGCTCTAGCACCTTAACGGATGGACCGATTTTGGAAAAAAAAAAAATGTTTGAAAGGAGAGAGTTGATCAACAGTGTTCTTACCCAGGTAGCACAAATAACCTTTAAAAGTTTTATAAACGTTTTTAAACGGTTGTTACAACGTTAATAACCATTTTACAACCTTTAAAAAACGAAGTGTGCTACTTGGGTAGCTTCGGATGACATTAACTAACAAAGATATTAACTAAAAATTTTAAAACCTTTTTCATGATTTTTGAAGTGAAAACGTTTTTGAAAATTTAAAATAATACTGCCAAAAGAAGGAAAACTTTTCTGCGTCATGTAGAATGTGTTTGGAACTTCTATGTTAATCTCTTGCCAGTGTCTATTTTTTATTAATAAAATTACTTATATTTTAGTGTAAGGATTTTTTAAAAAGAATTTTCAATTTTCCCTATTTATTCTACTTTTGCGATTAGCAAATTTTACTAGTAAGGATTGTTTTTCCTTTTCCGTGTTTGCCATATCCTCTCGAAAACAAATATATTTCACTCTAAAATGCTTTCTGACCAGTGAAGCTCGTTTTAGTATGAGGTCAACAATCAGGGCCAATTTTTTTTTTTTTTTTAATTTTAATTTAATTTTAGTATTTGTTATTTTGTACTTCCCTAAAAGCACCTTTCATATACCTATGATGTCAAATGGTAACAAAAACATTCCTTGGCAGGCTAAAAGTAATGAATGACATCATTATTTTAGTTAAGGCCTACCTCTTGGAAATTAACAAACAATTTTGGAAGCAAAATTTTCCCCACGGAAATAGAAAATTTTAAAGAATACATTTGATATCAGTCTTGTTAAGTATTTGGGCAGCTGGAAATTCATTTATTCTTTTCAAAAGACATAGTACTTAACAAGATTTTTACTTTAACTTACTGATTTAACTACTCATTTTAGCAACAACCTTATGCTATTCAATGAGCAAATTTTCATCTGCAGATCGACACAAATCAGGAGATTTGAGCAAAAACTTCTAATGGCAGTTGGAATAGCTGTCAAATTTTCAAGTCTCTTGTCACTTCAAAAGTATTGCAATAATCGGAGTGTACAGTCAACCCCCCCCCCCCCCGGCTGTAAAATCAAAAATCGGATATGACATCAGCTTTCTCAACAATAAAACCCACTGAATCCAACCACGGAAACATTTTTCGAATCGCTTCGATACTTTACATTAATTAGTACTATTACTCTCATCAAAGAACTATTATCGAACAGATAAAATTAATCATAGCATTTTAATTCTCAAAGCGTCTTAGGCATAGTACACTACAACTAGGCACAGGCTATAAAGTACATGCCGCAAGTGTTTGTAGCTAAATGGTTTATTAATAATACGTACTAAAAAGAGAAAGTACTGATTTATTGCCTCAATTATCACGTATTATTCTAGCCCTTACGTACCAACAAAACTGGAATAAGATATAGAAATCTGATAAATATTGTCGGAAATTACTAATTTACTTCTGTATATGGAGAGTAATAATTGCTTTCGTATTTCATTGAAATGGCTGAAATGCGAGGCAACAGTCGTCACATTTAAACTATTAATCATCATTCAGCTTTGGCAGATTAATATCACCGAAAAGCACATAATTGCTCATTTACACTGCTAGATCAAGAGTAATGATTGCGTTTCTTGTTTTAATTGAATAAACTGCATCACTTCCTGTTCTCTTTTGCGTTTTAAAAAATGGATTTGTGTGGTTTAGTGGATGCTGCTTTTAATTCAAAAGTTGTTTAGCCGTTTAGAGTGATGATGCGTATTTTGATGCAATCATTAAAATACCTCTGCCATATCAGAGGTATTTTAATGATTTCACAACATGGTAATTAGATCGGGAATGGCTGGTTGGCGAGCGAACGGGGGTTGGTGAACGAAGCGAGCCGGGGGCGCTGCCCCCTAGAAGGAAAAAAAATACTTTTTGCCTTTTTTTATTTATTTGAAAATTTTTTTCCTAAATTTCAACACGGCGAATGTTTTCTTCCTGAAATTCTTAAGCAAAACTGAAATTTAGCCTCTTTTCTGATGAAGTCTTTTTTCTGAAAAACTGGTAAGGGCTATGTAGCATTCTCCCCCCTTGGGGGCTGCACTGAATGGAAACGAAATAATGCATGAATATAAGATAAAATAGTTTTCATTTTTCTTCCTCTTAGTTTTTTCAATTTATACTAAATTTTCACTTGCGAAAGATTTGCGTAAGTTATGTTTGCGCAAAGAATGGGATATATTTTAAACAAACATTCTGAAATGTTTTTAAAGTGAAACTTTCTTTATTCGCTTTTGGCAATTTATGAGAAAGGAACAATGGGACTGCGGACACTGTTACCGTGACCGGCACTTTGAAGTGGAAACTTTTTTAGGCCCGTTGGGCATTTTTTGAGATGGAAGATGGAAAAAAAATTGAAGTCTCGACACTGTTACCGATATAAGTATGTACATACATTGTGTTTGTACGTACATAGATACGAATGTGCGTTGCCATTTTTTTGAGGTGTGAAAAAGCCACTGACGATTCAATAAATACACACTTAATGGTTCAAGTTCTCACTTCTGAGTTTCGGCACTCCCGGAGCTTTTTTTAATTTTTTATTTCAGGTTGGGTTGCAACCCTGTCGTCTCACCTCCTAAGTACACCACTACCAAGGGCGGATCCAGAAATGTTCTAAGGGAGGGGCGATTGGTTTTTGTTTTCTACTTGCCCCCTTTTTTTACCACATATCCTGGTTAACACATGTTTATTACAAATGTTTCGGTCTTCAATTTCGAAAAAATTCCATATCAGAGCCCCGAATCCCAACCACTCCTCATAGTATCATCGATGATCATCTAAAATTGCCATTTTTGAACTTCAAAGTCGAAAAACTGCTGGAGAAGAGTCCCTCAAGAGAAGGGCGATCGCCCCCATCGCCCCTCCCTTGTATCTGCCCCTGACCACTACAAACCTAAGACAGATAAATCGCTTTTCCCCAGTGATTTATTATTATTTAAAAAAAAAAATTGAAATGCTACAATATTCGTGTTATTTTAAAAGAGCATTTGGTATAAAGAGCTCATTATTAAAAATAGGCTTTTTTTGAAGTCAAACACTCCCGCATTGCTTGCAACTGAGTTTTTAAAATATTAAGAATTTCACTCTCTTACGTTGGATGTTTGCGCCTACGTTTGTCAGAAGGTGAACTGGCGAATGCACTCAAGCAGTTTCAGTGCAGTGAAATAGTGGAAGAGATAATCTAATACTACTACTATTAACGTATTCAAACTGGGAAAACCACTGAGGGAAAACGAAACTCAACTTTCATTCATAAAATATTTCCTAAGAAAAGCCTAGCGCCATCTGTTATTCATGAACCGTACTTCAACAGGAGAGATGAGAAAAATCTAAGGTATTAGAAATAGCAAACATATTTCCCCCTCTTCTCTCTCTCTCTCTCTCTAAGCATCTTTAAGTTAAATTTCAAGAGTAAAGAATATCTATTGAGTCCTCAAAAAATGTTTTAACCCATTAATGCCTAGCATCCCTTTTTAGAGACGGTCCAAAAAGTGTCTGAATTGACAAAAAATGAACATTTTAACCACATAATAATGTTCAATTACTACTTTGATATTGTTTCAATTCATTTATTCATTATTAGCAGATTGCAGCACATAACAATTGTAAAGTGTGTTCTGTAGCCGTGTAACCAGTATACAAAATATTTTTGGAAAAAAAATGTCAGGTATTAATGGGTTAATAGCAACAGTTGAAACTTTGCTGAAATTACAAAAACAGCGGAAGCAAAACAAAATTTCTCACGGTGTTTCTTCACACTTGTTCCTTTCAACCCTTGTTTACATCATAAAGGTCATTTTCAAAATTTGCTTACGTTTGCTGTCAGTGGGTTAAAAAGACGATTTTGAAGCACTACTTATATTTTAAATTCAATGCGAACAATTATTTTCTGCAAGAAATACCCCCCCAAAAAAAATTCTATCACTCAAAAAATTACTGAAATTTATTTATTTATTTTTATATAAGTCTTCAAAAATCAGAATCAAGGGGAAAACGCTTGTCCTTTTCCAATTTTCGCAAGTTCAACAATTTTTTTTATATACTTAATTGTATAAAAAGTATATACAACAAATTATTTTTATATATTGACTATTAGTATATGATATTCATAATAAATATTGACAATAGTAATTTTCTTTCATTAAGAAATGCATGAATATATTTTGTCCGGCAGTTCTTGTCAAGTCTTACTTTGTTTTAGCTAAAAAAGGTATTTATTACAGTCAAAAGATGGTAACACGTATTCAGTTAACTTAACAAATTAGTGACGTAACTATTTCGTACCATTTTGTTTTCCTCAGTCGAGAAGTATTGCTGTGGTGTTTCGCTCAAGATTTCTTCCAGGTGCGTATTTTTATTCTTTGTCAAGTCTGTTACCAAATATTTCAGTATTAATTTTTACTTTTTCTCAACTTTAACCAGAAAATATTGTTTATTATACAACTCTAATAAAATGCATATTGTTGTTCAATTTTTAAATTCGACAACCTAGCCATCATTTGACATTTTGGTTGAAAGGTTAAGTCCGTTACCCATCAGATCCGTTACCAAATGTCAAGTCCGTTACCATACAGTTTTTGATCAATATTTTAATGATTACAAACGTCGTTTTAAGCTTCAGGGACGCGAATTATTTCAAATGAAGTTGGTTCTAGGCGCTATGATATGGTTTAAAAGTGAGATTTCATATTCATTTTGTATGGTAACGGACGACAATTTTCCTTGCAGCTTAATGTTTTACAACAGCATTTGAATACTTAATTATGCATCAAAGTGTACAACCAATTACTTTTTGACACACCTAAAATGTGTGACAAAACATCTGTTAGTGATTCTAAAAAAAAAAAAAAAAAACCGCAAGTTGAAAAAATTACTTAAAAATTCTGAAATGTAAGCATATGGTGAAAATGACCCATATCCTTTTTTTTTC
Source organism: Uloborus plumipes (assembly GCA_038373865.1). Lineage (NCBI taxonomy): Eukaryota > Metazoa > Arthropoda > Arachnida > Araneae > Uloboridae > Uloborus > Uloborus plumipes. The sequence continues at coordinate 20,582 of JAXGGA010006239.1, forward strand.
CACTGAAAACTTTTGATTTATAATGAACTAAAAACACAATGTAACTATTGCTTGATTTTTTTTAAATCCAGAATAGAAATAACCACGTACTGGACACGTACTGCGGAAAGCAACGATTCATGCAACACCTGCCGCATACAGTAGCATTATTGCATTCCATTTAGTATTCAACCTATATACCGTAAAATGGGATGTATAGGAACAGCGGGGTCAATCGGAACGAAACTTCCCGACCGTGCAAAAAAATTCGTCATAAATATACCATTGGGTATTTTTCGCCATTAATTTTTTTTTAGAAAGGTAAGATTATAGGAAGTAGGAAAAAATTACTTTTGTCAATCTATCAACGTTATTGGCTTATAAGGAGGGATGCACGTGGAATGCTAGAAAACATCACGTTTTCATAGACTGCAGAACTTCATATGTAAGTACAAACCTTCTTATAATTTAAACCTAAGAGTGGTATGTTTCAATTATGCATGTATCTGAACAACTGAATACCACATTAGAATTTACATCTTTTGTGTCATAAAAATGAAGAATTCTGAAAAATGACATGGGAAAAAAATTTGCGGGGTGTATCGGAACACTTGGTTCCGTTGTCCCAATTCAAACTTATTTAAAGGAAACTGTTTGAAAAATCAAGATTCTAACCCCAATTTCTCTAGCCAAGACAAGAACAAGAACTTATTACTGTTTATCTCTTCTCGTGAGCAACTAGATCTTATAATGAGAGACAGTTGCAGATTTAAAAAGATTTTTGCTCCAGAAGACTTCTTTTTACCTAAAATATGTGGGGGAAAGTCATACAGATTTTATGTAGCAAAAGTCCAGCACACAGACTGATGAATAAGTGGGAAAATCTTACAGGACAATCCCCAAGACCCGGAGATTTTAAGAAACTAAAGAAAAGGCAACGTTCATCCCAGAAGATGCTATGAAAAAACTTAAGTCAAGCCACAACTGCTAGTTTTAAGGACAAGTACATATTTGTGGACGACATAACCATAAGTGACTTCTATTTATGTTAAATCTTTGTATTTCAAAATCAATTCTTAAAACTCATTTTAATTTCTCATTAGAGTTCAAAATTATTTTGAATTTTTACAAATCATAAACGCTTACCGGTATCGAAAATAAACTTTTGTTTGACAGTAACTATATGTTCTTATTACCCCCCCCCCCTCAATATTACTCATGTTTGTGAGACCTATTACAGGTTAAATTGAAAAAAATAAAAATTTTAACATGTGTTCCGATTGACCCCTATCAGCGGTGTGATTCGGAACACCCCTAAATTTAAATAATAACAGTTCGAAATGTTTTGTCTTTGCTTGGAATATCACAAGCAAAGCAAGACCGAAGTTTTTAGCTAAAAAATCAAATTAAAAAAAATCTTTTACCTACTTTTTTTACAATTAAAGCTGAAAAGTGTTCCGATTCACCCTATTTTACGGAACCTATTTATTTATTTTTTTATTATTATTCTTATTTTTTTAATTATTTGTATTGCTCCCTGGTAAACATTTTTTGCACCACTAATGAACAACCGAAAAATATTTTTTCAATAAGTATTTATTTCTGTATCATCACCTACTTATTTTTGTATATGACCCATCTTCGTGTCTCTTGATATGAAATAGAAAGTTTAGCTGAAGGGAGCTCTGCATACAGCAAAATAATAATACCCCACTAGGAATACCATCACTCTGAATACAACTTTGGAGATACACTTCCAAAGCTAAGGATGATTTGAGAACATCTGATAAGATTTTTTGAGAATTTCTTTGGAGAAACAAAATAATCCATATGTATTCCTTTAACATAACAAAAATATTTCAACTAATACACTACAGAATAAAAGTTTACTAATTTTCTACATTAGGAAAGCATGTTTTCTCAGTTAGTTACATGTTTGAAATCGCAAGTGTTGGCCTTAGACTGCAGACCAATAAGAAGACAAATACATGTTTTCATTTTTTAAGCCGTATTGCTCGTAGCTTAAGGTAGAGTGGCAAAAAAAAAAAAAAAGCAATCAAAAATAGCAAATGTAGCAGCAAATTTTTTAGAAAAGAAGTTTTGGAAAAAAAAATTGCAAGTATTTAAACTTGGGGATTTTGCATTTTGATACGGTCCCTGAAATTTGAGGACACATGGAAATTGGACACCCTAATTTCCTCTGAAAAGTGGCTTTTAATGGAAGAAAAGACGAGGTTCTTTTATGGAGGGAAATATGGGGGGTACAAAAAAATCCCAACCCATTATTATAGAAAAAGTAGGTACTATCTTTTCTAAAAAAAACTTGACTAGAAACAGAGTTACAATAGGTAGGCACAAATTGCAATGATAATTGCATGTTCGTCTTCTTGTAGCTGTAGAGAAACCCATTTTCAATTCGTTTTTCGAACATTCCAAAATGCAAGAAAAGGGTTTCTAAAATACGTTCTTATTTGTAACTCACAATTTGAATTTACATTTTGCGTTGTATAGTAGTTTGCTGCATTGTTTTATTCAAACAACCACTGAAGTAAAGGTAATTCTTTTCAACAGGAAATCAACAAGTGCAAGTTTGTTGATACAACACATAAGGTGGTGCTATCTGTTACGGCCCAGCTAAGGTTTAGAGGAAAACTATTTTCTTTATACTTAAAATGTAAATTTCCAAATGCTTATCTTTGGGCCATATCACTAGCTAGGGTAAATGATATGGTCCTCTGTTTTAGACTCTGGACATTTGCAAACATTAGACAATATAATAAACTTGGTGAGAAAACAATAACATCAATCCAAAAAATTGATTAACAATTGCGTTTAAGAAAGAGAGAGAAATAGAGAAAGAAACGATACATCTCAAAATTGAAAATGTACATTAATTAACACTGGAAGCAAACAAAGTTCGAGTTCGTTTTTTCTTCTTTTTTAAAAACTAATTATTATTATTTTTTTAAAATCAAACTCATGTACTCGCCAGGAACTTATTGTGAGAAGCACACCAAGTCTTCAAATCCATACTTCTTAATGTAAGTCCATTGACAAATATCTCTTTGTCGACTGACCTATTTTAACAGCTTCCTTCAAGGTTTTCCCAAAACTTTCCTCAAAAATGTGAGTCTGCTCTAACAAAGTATCAGTTAACTAAGTTTAAACAAAAGCCAATATCACCAATAAGTTCTACACCAAAAATTGATGCAGAAGTCAATAAGGAATTTAATCAATAGCTTGGTTTGATTGAACACATCAGAATGAAAAAATTTCCTTGACTGAATAAAACTAGAAACATCTGTCTCATAAGTCATAACCAAAGCAGGGTAGTGGCTAACTGCATTCCGGTAGAAAGTTTTAACATCTATATAGAATCTCATCAAAAGATTAAAATCTGCAATGTATCACCAACATTTGACCGATTTCCTAAAAACTAATGCCAACTTTTGGATCTACCAACTCTGCCATAACACATTGGCATACTGAGAATTTTTCTCCCGGGGGGGGGGGGATTTTCGAAATAAAAGGTCGAATAACATGATTTTTTCTCTCTTATAATTGTCTTCATACATATAGTTTTCTTTCTTTATCGAGGTGGGGTATGCCCCCTATCCCTCCTCGGCTACGCCACTGCTATAACACCAATAAAATCGATATTATAAACAACTTATACCTACTTGATTGTGTTACATTAATTGTAAAGGTAAGGCTTACCATATTAATAACATTGATTGCGTAATCGTGACAACGAGAAATGCCTTTTTAATTTGATAAAGGTAAGGATGTCAGCTTTGAGCAGTTATCCAAGATCTTCTTGGCAATTTTTCTTTCTATTTACACAATCTTTGGAAACCGATTCCATTCAGTACTAATGAAAAAAAGCTTTCAATTCTGCTGTCCAGCTTGCGAAACAGATCCGCACACAAGTAGATTTTTTTCACTACACTATTATTGTGTCTGTTATTCAAAAAAAATCTTTGACAGTATCTAGATGATTAACTGCATATTTACACCCACATGACTCTTTACAATCATACCGCGTCAGAAAACTCTCGTATATCAATCAATCATCTGACTTGGTGGTCGTTTGATATTTGATTCTGATATCGTACAAACGCGACGTACAAGAATGGAAAATTCAGACAGTTATCAGATACTAATAATTAAAATTCAAGTCTTAAACCATTCATGGCCTAGCTTCTTTATTTTCTAATTTTTTTCTTGTAGAAGGGCCTTAGAATTCCCATGTTTTCTTATCAATCCAAACATCGCGCTTTTTGTAGAACCTTAAAAGCCGGGTGTTTTTTGATAAGAAAGGGAACCCGTTTTTCGTTAAGAATTCTCTGATTCTAACCAATGAGCAGCATAAATCATTCGGACAGCTCGATTCATCTTATTTTGCCACAGCCAAACATTTAAAATTCGACGCCACAATGTCAGCAATCAGAAGAAAAATTGGAGAAATATATTAAAAAAAAAATATAAAAAAAAAGTTTTTGCAGCTGACATTGCAAACGCATAAAAATTCTCCTGCTGCTATAGTTTTTGAGAGATTAGAAGTATTTTTTTAAAAATTGTCATGTTTCTTTCCAAGAGTTTCTTTAAAAGTTCATTTCATTGGCAGCAAAAATCCTTCCAAAAGAATCTTATCCTTTTTAAAATATTTTAAATGTATTTCTTAGAGCCTCATGCTTCTAATTCACTAATCGAAAAAAATTTACTTCTCTTTCTTAACAAAAATTTAATTAGCTATCTATTACTAATTATGCATTGTGGAATCTAACAAGACTAGTATTAAAGCTGTAGTACGTGCAGATTTTTTGGTCATAACTATCCTACCAGTATTGAAAAGAACTGGAAAAGTATTTTAAAATGTATTTTTTTTATTATTAATATCATTAACTAATTAATGAATGCTATTATAATTGAGATAATATACATATTTTAAGCAAAGAAGGTTAAACCATTAAACATTAATTAAATACGAAGTAATGAAGCCTCTTTCTTCTTTTGTGTGGCGTAAAATCTTTCTTTAGAAACCAAATCTAGTCAGTCACCAATTACTACTGGTCCCAAAGGACTTTAACCACTTCCAGGCTCATTTTATTTCGGGATTACGGATCAAAAAATGTCAATTTTTTTATGCTTATTTTCATACATGCATATCTTTTTAAACATAATAGCATCATTCGCATGCAACATTTCCTAAAAATAAATGTAAAAATATCTATTTAAATAAATGAGTAATAAATGAGTACTTACCGGTAAAGTTGGCTTTCTGTATGGCAAAAATCCTTATACTTTGGAGTTGGCGCCTACTCTTATCTTAAATCTACAGCTCAAAACACTGTATAGTGCTAAATAAAAGCATCCAAAACCATAAAAGGGACATGTGAAATAATTCGGAAAAGACTGGTTGTGCAGTGTTAATTTTCACAGTGCCCGAGTTACACTCGGGATGAGCCAGAATGGTACATTTCACTTGCCCGAGTCCAGCTCGGGAAAAGCCGGGAAGAGGTTAATATCGAGTTTCGAGAGCTCTAATGTCCTTATGGAATTTTCCAACTTGTTCGTCACTTACCATGCCAAGATTTTTTTTTTAAATCTAAATGTAAAGAGTGAAGTTTGAGAGACATGCGACCTCTTATGGCTTGATAGAACTTATGAAGCTCTTCTATCAGGATTGAATAATTTTTGCACTTATTTCCTAAAATCAACTTTTAACTAGAGATGGGCCGAAACTTCGGCCATTTCACCGAAGTTTTGGTCTGGCTGAAGCATGAGGTGTGTTTCGGAATACAAAAATGTTGCAACTTTTCATTTTACAACTATAACTGCATAAAATATTATCCTTTAAGCTATACACCATTACATGAAATGTACTGAAACATAGAAGAAAATTATATTTAAATAAAATGATTGTTTGTATTGAGCCTTTGGAATCAGAGACTGTTCAATAGTTACCAATATATTAAATTTTACTTAAAAATTCTTATAAAATAAATAAATAAAATTAAATTACGTTAAGTTAATAATAATATGAACAACTTATTTACTTTAAAATAAAGCGAATGAAACGAGACTTTCTTACACATTTCTAGCGTTGGCACATGGATATAAAAAATGTCAATTTTTAACATTTACCAAGCCAGGATTTTTTTTTAACTCATATTTTTTTTAATAAAGTTGTAGGGGAAAAAAATCTGTTTTTCTTAAAGAAATTAATATTTTGACAAAAATTAACCCATTTTCTAGATATTAAAGAAGATTATTAATAATATTAAAGGATTAAAAAACATACTGAGAATTAACGAAAAGTAAATTGAAGCTTAATTTTTAGTATTTTTTTTATCAAGCCATGTGTGAATACAGTTCCCATCCCAAGCACATTCACTTTTGATAAAAGATATTAATTTTTCAATTTCATTTGTTACAGCTAATTTTTAGTTGAATTATTCTGTGATTTAATATTTGATAATATCAGTTGTTTTTATTATGAGCATCAACTAAACTCTAGAACACTTTTTTCATATTGCTTATTTACAATTAAAAATAGAACTGTGCTTTTCTGGTACTACCAGTACAAAACAAAAGTAAATACTTTAACTAGTGAAATTAATATAAAAACGAGACAGTAAGCTAAAAAGGTTGTGTAAAATTAGGAATATAAAAACATATGGAAAATAGTACCATATTGTATAGCGTGAGGGAGACAGAAGGATGATATAGGTAGATAACCTAACATTTTAGTAATATTCGGTTATAGGAAAAAATTGCTCCGTTTTCCAAGTTGCAGGCACTATCATCAATAACCAAGGGTAAGACCCAAAATTATGGTTTTCTGCACTTTTAAATCATGTGATTTAGAAAACGTAATCGTCTAAAAAAATGTCACTCAGATTCAAACGTATGAGAGAGAACCTATCACATGCTGATCCCTCCTAAGTACGGCCGCTATTTGAAAAAAAAGGAAAAAATAGTAACTCAAAATGAAAAAAAAAGAAAAGATAAGTGCTAAAAAAACCAATTTCAGAGGAAAGTTTCATCTGCAACCAAAGTATATGGAGACAATTGGATTAAGGAATTAAAAGAAAAAAAAAAATGTGTGTGAAATGTAACGCCACATCACATAAAATGTATCTGCAAATGGCGAATTTCTTACAAAACCGTTCTTTTTTTTTTAATAGTGTTGAGAATAATTTAAGTTATTAGTAAGTTATAATTAAGAAAGAGAAGATAAAACAGTAAAAAGTTCGATTGTTATTAATCCTTGATTGTCACTAGAAAATTCCAACTTTTCCCGTGATTTTATAAGGAAAGCTAAATAAAGAATGAAGAAATGTCCACTAAATGGTCAACTACTATTGAAAGAAAAGGTAAAGCCGTCTGAGGGTACCTTTCATTCTTCAACCAAAACTCCGTTTTTTTTTCTCTCTCTTTTTGATCGGTTCTTATTTTAAACTTGGTTGAGAGACGTAATTTCAATTTACAAAAAAACAATTCAAATTATTATTTATGCTCAATATTTGAACTTTTCAACAAATTGGTTACACTGATTTTAAAATTTCGACTCTACGAGTCCCGTTAACGTCTTTTTGTTTATATAATAGAGTTCATGTGCAACTGTTAATCACTTGTGTCCCACACATACGGCTTGTATTTAGTAAAATACTGATTTTGTTAAAGCTGATTTCGAATCGAAAATCTTTACTCCATATTAAGCAAAGCTAAAATTTTAAGTATTTATCTAAATTATTTTTTTAAAAAAATAGAGTTCAGTATAAAATCTTTTTTTTTTTTCGTTCTGCGTTTCTGCTCATTTTGTCTGAACTATACATGCTCTTCAGTAATTAGTGCATTCTAACTTTTAAACTTTTGTCGGAAGAAAAATTGTAATCAAAAAGAATGTTTTACCGCTTCAACTTTTTCTTACTAATTCCTCTTTACAAGAAATGCTTTAATAAGTAGAGTTAAGGCTGAATTATCTCCAGGGCCCCACTCAACCGGTAAACCACACCTGTGATTTATAAAGCCACAGATGTGGTTTACCGGTGTGGGAGATACCCGGGGTGTAACATATAATGAAATGATTTCTGGACATTTTTGCACGTTTAATAAGCTCTTTAACTTCATATGACGGATGTCAATTTCATGATATCTCTAAACCTCTCTATTAGGGATGTACCGATTAATCAGCAATACCGATTAATTGGCCATAATCGGCCGCTTTGTGGATTAATAATCGGCAAAATCGAGTCGGCTGAAAAACTATTTTTAAATATTATTCTTTAAAGTACACCTTCATTAAGAAACTGTGATGAATAATTTTATCAACAGCAATAATAACCCTCATAGTTGATTTAAAGTTTTTAATAAATTAATTCTCATACTTTGAATAAATATACACATTTTTGACAATGTTGCAACATTTTTCATGTGGCCATAGCTTTCTCCTTAACACAGTGCTTTTAGATAAATTCTAATTTTCACAAAGAATAAAAGTCTTGAATTAAATTGCTACTAATTATTAAAAATTTCAAATTAAAAGGACTCCTAAATTGGAGTGATCACCCAAAGACTCCCCCCCCCCCAACCTTTCTTTGAATTTTTATGTCCAATTAATATAATTATCAATGTGTTAATGTGATATTATTGACAATAATATGAAAATTGGTTCTAAGAAATTTGATAATATATTGAAATTATTTTGTGAAAATTAGGAAAATGGAAAAAAAAAATCTTCTCTCAGAAATAAATTAGTTACTATTTCTAAACTCGGAATTGTATAAGAGAGAAAAAACAGTGATAGGAAATTGGTAGTATTAAAAACAATCATCGTTATCATTAATCGGCCGATTATCAACAGCCGATTTAATGGTAATCGGTCAATTTGCTTATCGGTGCATGGGTGCATCCCTACTCTCTATACAGCTCCAAAATAATTTATAGGTATTGAAGCCCACACATTTTATTTCTAATCCCAATCGATTCTCGATTTACCAGCAAACATACATATCCCTCTATCGTGCTCCCGCTGGGAGAAACGAAACTTATAAAAAGAAACATTTTTTGCTACACCTTCACAAACACATCTGTCAATACACAAAGATTAGCGTCAGTGTGGCTCAAGTTATCTTCGCTGTGGCCGTAACGGGAAGTCACTTTCGTATGAGCATGATTTTATCGAGCATCAGAAGTCAGTGCAGACACAAAAGATCGCTCCTCTCCAAGCTCCTGCAGCGTTCAACGTCAGTCTGAAAATTCTGCTTATTGTACGCTCACCCACTTTTTCCAAGAATACATTTTATCTTTTTTTTTCTTATCCCAGTCAACCCCCCATTGGAATACAAAAGAGAAGAGCCAACTTCGGGAGGTCAAGGATCAAATGTTACCATTTTGAGTCACCAAATCCAGTATTATTCTACCACACATTTATTTGCAGAGGCTTCAGTAACCAAGGAAATAGAACAAAAAAACAGAAAAAATATGATTTTTTTTAGAATTTAACTCTCAAAAGAAGTTTAATGGTATGCTATCGATCACTCCTATGCGAAAGAATGTTACCCCGTTGTAAAAGAATGTACAAAAAAATGAATGACAACTGCCCTTATTTCTATGTACACAAATCTTTATAAATATTATTTAGGCTTTGATTTTTGAGCTTAACATAAAAAAGTCCTATTTTTTTCGAAATATTGTGAAAGTTTTTACGAAAATGCAACACTCATACAGTGATGAATATCTTGTCAAAAGCGCAGTTTTTTATACTTGCTTTTGTTAACTTCTGAAAGAATCAACTTTCTTTTTTAATGTTATTCAATTAGTCATATTTGTAATTTGCTCCGTAGACTTTGAAATGTGTATCTGTATATGATGCTATTTTCTTTCTAAATTTTCTTTTTGAAGATGTTTTTACAAAAGTAAACACATCTTTGGAAGAAAAATTTGAGAATAGTAATGCATCTGGACCTTTTGTCTACCCCGCTAAGAAATCCGGACCTTATGCCATCGCTGTCCAAAAATGTGGACCTTCTGTTTGTGGATTTTTTGGCTGTCGGACCTTATGGCCATTGGACCTTAAGTCTGGCAAACCTGTCTCGCTGACCTTCTATCCGGCTGACCTCTTGGACGCGGATCTTCTGTTCTTGGACCTTTTGGTTTTAGACCTTCCAGCCGGATCCCGTATTTACTGTACTAAATACCACCTAAGCTTTTAGAAAATGTCCCTCTAAGAGCTTTTCTGCAGAAAGTAGAAATTAAGCTAAGGAAAACCTAAAATACGTTAACAGTAATTTTAGTGAAAACAAAACTTACAATAAAGAAGATCAAATTCAAAGGAAAGATGTGGAAGAGAAGAACGAAAAATTAAAAAATATCGACTTCTGCACTTCAATCAATTTAGCATACCAAAATTTAAAACTAGATAAGTTTCAACGAAGTGGGAATTAAAAAATTTACTCCTGTTTCACTGTTTTAAGCACAGAAGTTATTCTGCGTTACATTAACCAGTTATACCAAACAGAACTATTCAACATGTATAAGCCAAATTAATCAAGATCCTTACGGGTTGCTTCGTGATTTAGTCGTGATCTTTCAGTTTTTTTGAATACTTGTTTGAATAGTGATGTGCTTTTTCTTTTCTTTGTGGCAAATTATGTTCATTTCTCTTTTTAATAGAAGCTGCTTCGACCAACAAAATTGAAGGGGCAAGTGGATAAAGGTGATATGTGACATTTGAATTTCGCCGACTTGCACAAATTCAAATTAGTGTATGTTCAATTGAGTTAACTCACATACACCTTTGAAGGGACAAATGCATAAAGGTAATGTGTGACAATATTTTTAATTTCTTGAAAAAGTTTTCAAAAAAAAAAAAAATTACCTTAACACCTTCATCCATGATAAAAAGTAAGTAAAACTAAGGTTGTCACATATCACCTTTATCCATTTGCCCCTTCAATTATCAGTGATGAGACAGTATTTATCATCTTATTGATGAGCTGGTTATCGTTACTGTTCTTCACAGATTAACATCAATAAAGGATCTTATTCTGTCACCCATATGTTAAAAATTTAAAAAATGAATAATAAAACTTATAAAGCTCAAAGATAACAAGAAGTTCTGTCAAGAACTACACGAGCCTACTTTCCCGTACATCGACATCGGCATTCTAGCATCTGATCATTGTTCCCTTGATCATCTGAGACTAAACATTATGTCAAACATACCTTTTTAGCACTTAACGCTGATTTCTAAAAGCAAAATATACCCCTCTCATCAGATGAAATAGAGACATAAAAAGTAAATAAATGAAGTTTTGTCGCACCTTTTAAAGAATGTAACTGTTACAGTTCTTCCGTAGAAAAATTCCTCAATCGTTTTCAAAAAAAAAAAAATTAAAAGTACAAAGTACATCAAAACACATTTTATCAAAGAAAGGAAAAAAAAACTCGTCCGTCTATAAAATGTCTCGATTTTCACTTTTAAACCGTTGCCAGTTGTTAAATATAAATAAAGAATAAAATGCCCTCGTGAATGAAACACTTTTGTTACAAAAAAAAATCGTCTGCCAAAAAAAAAATAATAGTAATAAATAAAATAACACAAATGAATAAATAAACAAAAAATCGTCTGCACAGTCAGTCATTTTTTTCTGAGCCTGCATTTCCGCCATGTTTGTGGAGTCGGAGTCGGAATCAGAGTCCTCACAGAAGATTATTCAGAAAAGTACTTTACAAACATTATTTATCAAAACCATTTTTTTACAAAGTTAGTTTGAAGGAAATCCGACTTTAAGTTCCAGGATCAACATTCAACTTAAATTCCCCGTAGGCGCTAATGTTAAATTTTTTCTGAACGGTTCAATATTGAACGAAAAATGGTTCAAACCAAAAAGCGAAATAAGGGAATGAACCTCTCCGAGATCTTTCAAACAAAAAAAAGTTTATTCCATTCGGATGGTTCACTCAGAAGTTATTAGCTGGGGAAAGGTTGCTTGAACGGTTCAATGTTAAACGAAAAAATGTTCAAATTGAAAATTTAAATACTGTAATGAAGTATCCTTGCTGAGATCCTTCGAACAAAAAAAAAGTTTATTTAAATCGGACTGTTCACTCAAAAATTATTAGGGGTGACAGCTTGCTTGAGCGGTTCAATGTTGAACGAAAAATTGTTCAAATCGGAAATGTAAATACGGGAATGAAGTATCCTTGATAAGATCTTTCGAACCAAAAAAAGTTTGTTGAAATCGGACTGTTCACTCAAAAGTTAGCATCTTGGGACAGGTTGTTTGAACGGTTCAAAGTTGAACCAAAAATTGTTCAAATCGAAAAATCAAATATGGGAATGAGTTGTAATCGCCGAGATCTATCCAACAAAAAAAAGTTTGTTCAAATCGGAATGTTCATTCAAAAGTTATTAGGGGGAAAGGTTGCTTGAACGGTTCAATGTTGAACGAAAAATTGTTCAAATCGAAAATGTAGATACAGGAATGAAGTATCCTTGAAAAGATCTTTCGAACAAAAAAAAGTTTGTTCAAATCGGACTGTAAACTAAAAAGTTAGCATCGCGGGACAGGTTGTTTGAACGGCTCAAAGTTGAACCAAAAATTGTTCAAATCGAAAAATCAAATATGGGAATGAGCTGTACTCGCCGAGATCTTTCCAACAAAAAAAAGTTTGTCCAAATCGGAATATTCATTCAAAAGTTATTAGGGGGGGACAGACAGACCGACCGACAGACCGACAGACCGACCGACAGACCGACACAAATTCCCCATCTCAATACACTACTTTCAAATTTTTAATTTTTCGATATTCATTTTACCTTTTTATTTTTTTAACTTAGCGATATTTTTTGGACTTGGCGATATTTTTTTTAACTTGGCGATATTTTTTGGACTTGGCGATATTTTTTAGATGCATTAAGCCAATTTTAATACTTTTTTCGTCTTTCTTTTATTTTTAACGGGAAAGTAGGCTAATAGGGCTCATAAAGTAATATTTATAAGTAAGGTCTAAATAAGTAAGTAAGTTGTAGTTATTACATTTTCCTTTACGAGGTATTAATATACTTTTTAGTATCTTTATTAGGTATTAGTATACTTTCTAGTTCCTTTATTAGGAATTATTATACTTTCTAGTACCTTTTTATAGGTTTTAATATACTTTCTAGTACTTTTAATAGGTATTATTATACTTGTAGTTATTTTTATACGTTCCTTTATCGTTATTGTTGTACACAGACTAACATCAATAGAGGATCTTGTTTCATCGTCACTACGGGAATTTTTTTTTTAAATAAATAAAACTTATGAGCTCAGTTATATTTGTGCATTGAATTAATATTTATAAGTCTTTATATATATAGAAAATCGGGTACCACGCCCCATATAAGCAGAAACACTTATAAAAGTTACCCCCACTTAAAATACCACCATAAAACTTATTATAATTGAGAAAAGTGGTAACAGTTAACTAAATTAATGCAAATTAGAACATGAGTAACGTAACAAACAGTAAAGAAATTGAGATTTTACATGATTTTGTCTTCCACTTACGGCTCATGGAATAAATAGGGATCCGGCTATGAGGGCCAAAACAAAATGGTCCACGAACAGAAGATCCACGTCCAAAAGGTCCGAGGGATAGAAGCTCCGAGAGACAGAAGATCTCCGCCAGACATAAGGTCCAATGGCCATAATATCCACGGAACATAAGGTCCGACGCACGAAAGGTCCGCAAACAGAAGGTCCACATTTTTAGACAAATAATGGATATAATCGGTGGAAAATAGTAAAAAATTGCTTAACGTTGCACTAGATACTTCTTTGCGTACCACTAAATGGGAAATTTTTTTTACCAGAACACAGTGTGGGTGTTTTGGTACTTTACCAGACGGGGAGTGTAAGCCTGAATGACTGTATAATAAGTTTTAGTAATTACATTTTCCATTATTAAAGCGAAACATTTTGAGTAACAGAGGCTTAAAACGTTGAGATCTACTTCCCAAGTTTGGTGTGAGCAAGAAATACGGGTGGGAGGGGGGTGGACAGGATGAATTACACTATTGACTTGTATGCATGGTTAAAATGACAGTATGCTGACTTCAAATTGGAGGTTAACTGTATGAAAAAAATACTTTGATACTTATTAAACAGTTTGCTGTAAACTGCTAAAATAGTGTTATGTTAACCCACATCAAAATATTTCTGACACAAAATACTGCTTGCTTCAAAATTAATAAAATAAAGACTATAAAAATTTCTAGTGACTATAAAAAGTTTAGGAAATTTTCAACTAACTTTTAATTCAGACTTTAAACTTAATTTTGTTCCAGATATTAATGTTTTTCAATGTTACTCAAACAGAAATCAAAGTACAAATCATAGCTGCGATTGACTCAAAATGGGCTCCCGGTCTATTGCGATCCACGGGTTGCCTACCGTTGCTCTACATCCTTCCGTCGACTGTCGTCTGGGGGGCTGAGTGGGGAGTCAACCTCTCTCTCAATCGTCTCACCTACAGACAGATGCTATCTCCGTGCTTTCAATGGAGACGAAAAGATTATTGACTCCTCTAAGTCAATAATGCAGTCCCGGCCCAAAACTTCCGAGAATGATGAGAAAAGGGATCGTCAGGGCGGTCAGGGAGTCTATTATGGAGTTTGCTTTTGCTACAAAGAAGTGATATGAGAGTGAAAGGTATAATTTACTGCTACTTGTCGATAGCAGAAAGCTTGTCTTCTTCAGAAAGTCTAGAGATATATAGAGAGAGAGGTATAGAATGGAATATAGACATTTTAAGGCAACCTTTATTAGTTTACATTTTAATTTAATATATTTTTCTGGGGGAATATTAGAAGAATATAATTGCAAAAGTGGGTTCTCCAATTCCACTTTTTCTGCAAATGCGCGTATTTATCTTATCTCTATTTTATTTCTATTTATTTTTATTTATTTATTCAGTTTTCTCACTATCATAATTGGGTTGACCAACAGCCCGAGACAATCACGGAATGTCAAAAAGGTCCCAAAGTTACTTTCTGTTGCGTATTGTGCGCCTGGCAGCCACGGATGCTTCGATAAAGGGGAGAAGTTTAGGATGCGCGCTTCCCGATGCCTTTTAGTTTTTGCTCGCTTGCTACTTCCTCGTTGCATTTTCCCCTATTTCGAGACAGTCTGAAGAGACTTCACGCGTGCGCAGCAGATTCGACGGAGGTTTCGCGAAAAAATGTTAGACAGTATTTCAACTATCTTTTTGTTGCGACTTGTGCAATTTTCCCCTTGCAACTTTCTTTTAGAGATACGTAATTTTGCAGTTGTACGCTTCATTTTACATTCATAATGGTAGCTTTAAATTTATTGACTGGCGGATTTTATTTAAAAATAACTTTAAAAGACAAAACATTGTGTGATATCTCTGATGTGCCTTCTATCCGATGTGCCTATGTCCGATGTGCCTTCTCATTATAATTTGCAAATAATACGTATTTTATTATTCGTAAAAATTCGGAGTTCTATTCGGCAAATTGAGAATTTCCACCCTCCCAAAAATTTAACTTCGGAGCGCCCCTGTGCTCTTCTAGCAGCATGCCGGGTGTCTTGCAGCCGAAAATGGTTCCGTGTTTTACTGCGCATCACACTACTGGAAAAAAGTGATTTTCAAGTCATTTTGGAGCAATTTTGCGTCAAATCAATCAGGAAAAAAAATTTGACCTCACCTTTTCCTATTTTTATAAAAATTGATGTGAATTACGCATATGACAAGCTAAGTAATCCTGTCAAGTTTTAGAGTTCCTCTTCAAAAATTGTAACGAAATACAGAGCTGTTAAAAAACGAAAAAAAAAAAAAGAAGTTTTTCATGCAACTTCTTTTCTAATTATAGTAGAGTAAAACTTCAAAAACCATTGTGAAGGATAGAAGTAGAGCTTTCTATTGATTGACAGCTTTAAGTTTCTAACTGCTCAAAATGGTTAAAAACTCACTATTTTTACCAGCAAAAATGTGATACGTAGTGAAAAACGTAACCGGTCTCAGTCGCCAGACAACTTGCATTCTGCTTAGAAAAGATAAAGATATTTTAAAGAGCCAGACGTCTTAAAATTGTCACTCGAAAACGTTACTTCTTAAAAAAGCGGAAGAGTTTGTTTGTTTGAACGCACTAATCTCATACTCTACTGGTTCGAATTGAAAAATTCTTTGTGTTGAATAGTCCATTTAATCAGAAAGGCTTTCGGCTATATAACTTTGTGCTATATGTAAGGAGGTATTATATTTCAAAAATAATAATGGTCAAAAAGCACGAGCTGATAATTTTTCACTCTTCTCGAAAGATGGCGCTCATTAAAATTGTTTTGGCAACTGTAGAGGGCGCTGGCTGTAGCGAGCGGCTGTGGCGGCGAGTTTGTTACTCTACCGAAAGCGGATGCGTCACTTGACATCGCATTCCTTTCTAAGGCAGCCAGTGCAACGCCGAGCAACGCAGCTAGTCCATTATACCGCCAAAATTTATCCCCGGTATCTTTGATTATTTTACCACAAAAGGAATACGTCCCTCATAGAGAAACATTCGTTTGCAAGTACTGAATTATCCAGAAAATATTTTGCCTCATTTTAACTTTTGTTGTCACTATATTACCCGAGGCATCCGAGCAACTATCCTACTTCGTCTATTATCTTAGACTTAAGCTTACTCAATTGAAAAAAATCTTTTAAATTTGATCTTTTTATCTTAGACTCAACTAGTACAGTGAAACCTGTGTATAACGATACTGTACATAACGATAAACCTGCCTATTACGATATTTTGGTTTGGTCCCAACCACTAGTTTGAGCTTTTTGCTCAAACTGTCTACAATGATAATCTGTCTATAACGATATTCTTTCTCGGTCCCTTGAGTATCGTTATGGACAGATTTCACTGTATTATTTCAATTAAATATTTTTTAGATGTTGAATTTAAAAAAAAAGGAAACACTTAGCTGTTTAAACTTTTTAAAAAATGCTAGACAAATTTTTACACTGACTTTATTTTTCTCATATAAAGACATTTCGAACATAGATGATAAGCACGATATTCATTGAAATTTCTTTTTGATTTAATAGAAGCGAAAAAAAAAAAAAAATCTTAGAATGAATAAAGCAGCAAATGTTCTGCCAAGTGAAGAACCATCCCATTGACTTTCTATAATTTGTTTTCAGCTACAAATTCTCGGAACTCGATATCTTTCTAAGAGACAATTAAGTGTAACCGACCATTTTCGGCCGTAATTACAGTTGAAAGAATAAGAAACAATTATGAGATAAAAATCAGCGTTTTGTTTTCCCAATCAAGTTAATGGTTGTGATTGAATAGTTTAACCAATTAATGTTAATTCTTTTTACGATATATTTAAGTCGCGTTTGTTGAACAGAACTGTTATTATCAAGCAATCAAAAATCTAATGATTGCTCGTGTAAGTCATTCATAGAATCGAGTTGCTTACTCACAAATGTTACGTGCAGATACCTGCGGTTGGTGAACATCAGCAAAAAAGTATTTTTGCATTAAATGCGTAGATATGTTGCATGCAAACTTGGCGCACCAAGGATTGTCTCCTGGGTGGTGCTAAATGACGCTCCTTCAGAAAGTTTTTACAGTTGAAGTCCTAAAGGAAAAACAAATTTTTGATGAAATTAAGATGGGGATTAAGGGCTATCTCTCGGAAGTTTCCAAAAATCAAATCCAAAAAAACGCATCTTAAGCATTTTGGTTGACTTAAGGGGGTTCATCTTCATGCTTCTGGGGGGGGGGGGGGAGCTTAAGCCACTTAGCTTCCCCCGTAGGTGCGCCACTGGTTGCATTTAATTTTTTTTTTCGTACTTGTACACAGAAAACATTTCGTGTCCTGAAATTCGATTAGTAATTCAAGAATTCGATTTATAAACTATTTTTCCAAAAAGCAGGCATAAAGTGATTTGTTATTTTTAGTTGATTTAAAAGTAAATGAAATTATGCATTACTTCCACAGTTTCGTGAAATATTAAGGAAACAACAAAAAAGCATCTTTAAGAAGCATTATTTATGCTATACTATCTTGCTAAAAAAAACATTTTCTCTTCCGGTTTTAATAAAAAACTACTTTTGGAACAGTGGGTCTTTGTTTCTTTAATAGCTGGCACGATAGGCTTTAATATGAGGGGTAAGTCATGGAATTTGAAAATTTGATAAAGAAATTGGGAAGTTCTCACGTCGTAACAGAAAAACAGGCTAGAAAAGTTTGAAGAATGCAATTTAAAAATCAGCAAACTGCTTAATACATTATTCTAAAATTATTGAATGACTCGTTAATGTGCTCAAAAATATTTTCGTAGTTCCAAAAAATATTTCAAACACTCAAAAAATTTTGTATATATCAAACGATTTTCAAAATATTGTGCAATTTGCTTCGTGTTTAAAATCTTCTCCAAATGAGTTTCGGCAAAACATAACTTTTTTTTCATTTGCATAGTTCTTCGTCAGCAAATGAAAGCTCTAATATATTTGGAATCACTGAGATTACGATACTGTTCGATTCTTCTGTCCTCCCTCACTATTGGTTAAAACATCTAAAAGATGTAGCATCAAGACTTTCCAAACATGGCTTTTTCAAACACTGAAACTTTTCTGTCATCTTAGTTCAGGCATACATCTTCATATTATATAAACTTTGAAAATGTTACGGGGAGAAATGGGGCACGTTGGTCTGCTTTACTGTTTTTAATTTTTTATATCATTGAAAAATTAAATGAGCCGCTTGATTTTCTACCATGATTTTTTTAAATATTTTTCATCCCAGATTTTTTTCGAAAAGGTTCTATTTATTAACTTTTTACATTAACTTTTTAACAGAGTGTTGTAAAGTGTACCATCGTCCCCTAGGCACGTTGTGCGTTTTTTCGCTTTGCGAAAACAACTTCTACAACAATTTTAATGATAAATAGGAAATATTGTAACTAACTTTGTTTTTTCATGCTAAACATAAAAGAATTAAAGTTCAAAAATCAATATAACATTAAAGTATTAAATCGGCCAACTTCAACTTTTTCACTGTTTGAATGCCAAAACCTCTAAATTTTTATTGGATCAACTTTGATTGTTATCAACTTCAATTTTACTATTACTACACTTTTGCTTTTCTAATTCTTAAAATTTTCTTTTTTTGTGACCACCGTACCACCATGTTTCTGGTCAGACAAAACGCTGTCATAATTTGTTTATTTACTAAAAATAAGCTACACATAATTATGAACCAATATAACTTACTTTAGGGGGACAGTTGAATTTATTACTCTGTTCTTCGAAAAATCCACTGAAAAAAAAGTCGCAGACTTGCGAAAATTACTCAACACTGAGAAAAAATAACTATACAATTTTGTTTGAAATAAAATTTGTTCAGTATAACTGTACCATGGGATTTCGTTGTAGGATTTGTTGGAATATACTTGCTATTTGTTGGTCATAAATCAAAGTAAAAAATATAAATAGCATTAAAATTATTAAGATCTGTCCAACGTGCCCCACGATCCACGGAACCATGGTTCAACAACTTATCACTTAGAGATGAATTTTCATTTTTTCCAGCATCGATATTGAGAATTAGAAGACAAAGACTACAATTGTAGAAAAATCTTGAAGAATTGAATTAAATGAGTAAGCGAAATACTTCCCCCAAAATAGGTAGTAAATGCTTACCTTTCGGAGGTGGTAAACTGGCTAAAATTCTATTAAGGTAAACAGTATTACTTAAGGTGGTTTGTACGTAAGGGGTTTAACAAGCGTCATAGAAGTAGAAACTTACATTTTTGTAAATGTTTGAAACTGATCGAAAAAGAAAAAAAAAGAGCAATTTTTCTCTCTCTAAATTGGATCTATCTTCTTCGTTCTACTACAGTGCGTCCCAAAAGTTTAGAGACAACAAGGTTTCTAAGTTTTACGGAAGAAAAAAAAGAAAGCGATTTCAACACAACTTAGAATCATGAAAAATATCGATTTAATAATAATACTAAATATGAATTTAATTATACAATCACAGATTTTGTGATAATAATTAAAACTCAATTTTTACTGTCCCAAAAATTTACAGACAGCGCATTATATTAATTTTAACATTCAAATTTTTAAGCCGTTTTTTCTAATAACTTCAAAAACACGATCAGGCATACTTAAAACAAGATTTTGGGCAATTCCACGAAAAGTGGTCCTAACACACCAAAATTTTTTTCCCCCATAATACAAAAACAAACCTTATTTTTTGACAAAAAAATATCTACTCTTTTCGATTCCAGCATCAATTTTAAGATAAAATTTTTCTTTTCTCATATTTTAGCCTTGTTTAATAACATTGAGACAAATTTTAAAAAAAATGCATTATTAGTGAAAAAATGTCAGAGAATTTTTTTCATCTAATAATCAATTTTTTTTTGGAAAAACTATCAAATATCATGAACGTAGATCCTTTAGTATGATTTATATCTCATATTTTTTGTAATAAAGTGTTTCATAAGTTTTTAACCCCTCAAAATATGCAGGTTACTTTTTTTTGGTCACACACGTAAGGCAAAAGATAGAAAAGTTTTCCCCCAAGGTCTAATTAGGGGACTAAAAGAAAACTATCTCATATCATAAATTAACTTGATACATAACACCTGTAACCTGACGTACATCTTCATCCATTCGGCAGAAACGTTTTAACGAAGCTCTTTAAAAGCTGTCACACACGTAAGACTTTTGAATGGTTTACCTTAACCCTTCACTGCACGGTGTGCCAGATCTGGCACAAACCAAATAAACCCTCATATATTCCAATGACTTTTTAAATGCAGTTAAACTGAGTTTTACGCCCCTTCTGGAACATTGCTATAACAGTTTAGTGTGATGTTTATGCACTAGTTAGTTGCACTAGTCTAGGTATTACAGTTCTTTCTTTTGAAAAAAAGAGTGTCTGCATTTCCGTTAGAAGTGTGTTTAGTCATTATTTCCTTTGTTCTAAAAATGTTTTAATACACATAGTGGCAAATTTGTTTGTACCACTTATGGCACAAAACACATTGTAGATTATTACACTTATCTGTATACAAAGCATATGCTATGTGCTTTGTGCCATATGTAGAACAAACCATTAAAACATCATTTTTGTTGCACCTTTTGAAGATAAATTTTTTTCTTCATTTTTCCTGAACTCAGAGTTATTAAAAGGTAACATATGACTTTTTTCATGAAAATATAAAAATCGTGCAGTGAAGAGTCAGGTCTTTGTTTGAGAAACTTTCCCAGGAACCGATTTTTTTAATTTAATTTTTTTTGTTAATCTCCTCTGATTACATGTAACATGTTATATAAATAAATTATAAAATAACCTATATACAGGGTGTCCACTCCAATCGTGGACCAATAGCTAATTTCTAAACCGTTAGAGATAAGCATATAGTTTATTTAGGAAAAAATCTCCAAATTATGAAAGGAATTTTGGGTCTATTCAATGTTTTTCAAAAAATCAAATTTTGAGAGAGTTACGAAATTTAAATTTTTATACAGCCCCCCAGTCCTATCAATCACATTTAGTAAAACATTCTTGACACTGTAACGTTTAAAACTAAAAAAAATCACTGTTCTACCACAAAAATTGACCGAGTTATGACGTTTTGAAAAATCAAGATTTTGCATTATTTCATGACGTCATCGAGAGATCGCTTGAGGGACCATATGCGAAATCCTTCAAAATCTTGATTTTTCAAAACGCCATAACTCGGTCAATTTTTGTCGTAGAACAGTGATTTTTTTTAGTTTTAAACGTTACAGTGTCAAGAATGTTTTACTAAATATGATTGATAGGACTGGGAGGCTGTATAAAAATTTAAATTTCGTAACTCTTTCAAAATTTGATTTTTTGAAAAACATTGAATAGACCCAAAATTCCTTTGATAATTTGGAGATTTTTTCCTAAATAAACTATATGCTTATCTCTAACGGTTTAGAAATTAGCTATTGGTCCACGATTGGAGTGGACACCCTGTATAATTCGTATACAAATGAGAATTAATTTCGTCTTCATTCTTTATTTTGTGAACACATCTTTGCAATTTAATTATTTACTAGGGGCAATGTCCAACAAATCAGATCTTTCGTTTAGGGCAAAAAATCAAATATTAAACAAGTGGTTCCGTCCGGAACTGAACGAGCCTACTTTCCCGTTTGCCAATTTCAAATTTGGTAAAATATTCATCCGAAAGATAATGAGTACGTGGGGGGTGGGGGGGGGGGGACAATTCGAAAAGTCAAACATGAGAATTAATTGTCCTCGCCGAGATCTTTCTAACAAAAAAAGTTTGTTCAAATCAGACTGTTTAACTCAAAAGTAATTAGCGGGGGACCAGTTGTTTGAGCGGTTCAAAGTTGAACAAAAAAAGGGCTCAAACCAAAATATTAAATGTGAGAATTATTTATCCTCGCCGAGATTATTAGAACAAAAAAAAATGTTCAAATCGGACTGTTTACTCAAAAGTTGTTAACGGGGGACAGGTTGCTTGAACGGTTCAAAGTTGAACGAAAAATTGTTCAAATCTGAAAGTCAAATATGAGAATGAGGTCTCCTCGCCGAGATCTTTCGAACAAAAAAAAGTTTGTTCAAATCGGACTGCTCACTCAAAAAATATTAGAAGAGGGGGGCGGGGGAGGGGGGAGGGGGTAGAGACAGACAGACACATATATAATGCTGATAGCTATAATTATCAGTTGTGGAAGTTGAATTGACTTTAAAATGAAGACATGCTGCACGCGGTCACACACGTAAGGCTCTAGTGTCACACACGTAAGGAATATTAAAAATTTTTTATTGCTACTCTACGAAGTTTAGAAAAAAAAAATATGTGGAATACTTACTTAGTATACTTACTTAGTGTGCTTAGACACATGCACAAAAATCACCGTTCATTTATCTTTTAAAACTTCACAGGAAATTACACAATAATATGAGGTATAGCTTATTTTCAGATTTTCCGAGTCACACACGTAACTCTGTATTTAAAATTTTATAAAAAAATTCAAAAGTGTCCTATGAAAAAAATAACGCCGCATTACAACTTTTGCATATCTTCTGTTACTCCAATAGCAACCACTAAGAAATATATAAAAAATATCGTCCTGGTTTTTATTGTTATTTGCAAAGAAATGGCGTCAAAAAGTCACACACGTAAGGCTGGAATGGCCCTTTTGAAGAACGTCTGGCTTTATTGAAAACCAACTACGTTCAATTTGCAGCCTAAGATCTTGAACTGTCGTAAACTGTCTTCCATTAGCATATACATCTCTCGCGAGTATTCCCCATAGGTTTTCTATTGGGTTTAGATCAGGACTCAGGGCTGGCCATTCTATAACAGTTACTTGGTTTTGTCTAAACCATTGTATTGTTGAATTAGAAGTGTGAATGGGACAATTGTCTTGCTGGAATAACCATTCGTCCCCACCTAGCAACTTTCCAAATGGCAATAACTGTACATTAAGAGTTCTCTGATGGGCTTCGGAGCATTGGCGACCTTTCAAAAAAGCAATATCGGTTGTTCCATTGAAAGAAAATGCTCCCCACACCATGAGTGAACCTCCTCCTTGTTGCCTGCTGAAAAAGGTTCGGGTTTCCTTGCGAATATCGTGCCAGTAATGTGCCCAACCATCCGGGCCATCTAAATTGAACTTTTTTTCATCTCTAAAAAGAACACTTAACCATGATTTCTTGAGAAATAGATCTATCAGAGTCAAGTTCAATGATTCGCTCTCCGGGAGCTATAGGATATCTCAAGGGGTGCCTCAGGGGTCAGTACTGAGCCCAACTTTGTTTTCGCTTTTCCTATCAGGCATAGAGAGCGTTATCAAGAAGAACAGTGAGGTCGGTGCTTTCGCAGATGACATTGTACTCTGGAAGTCCGATTCAGATCCAATGAAACTGGAGAGAGACATAAATCAAGTAATTAAAGACGTTCAGAATTTCGCCGAAGAGCATAAACTGAGTTTTAACCCTGCTAAGACTACGGTCACCTTCTTCACAACCAACAGAAAGCTGTATAATTACCAACCTAACATCCTTTTGAATGATAAAACACTGACTGTGGATAAAAATCCAAAATATCTGGGGTTCGTTTTAGACCCCGAGATATTGGGAAATAAACATATTGATCATATAGTACTGAAAGCTAGAAAACGGCTCAACATCTTAAGGTATATCTCGGGGCGTGATTGGGGTGCAGACGCAAGCACACTCAGGAACACATATATTTCAATAATCAGACCCATCTTGGAGTACGGTGCTCCAATATACTGTAGTGCCTCCGTTACAAACCTTCAGAAACTCGAAAGTACACAGCTCAGCGCAGCAAGGATCATTACGGGACTAAGAAATACTTGCCATAGAGACATAGTGCTCTACGAGGCGGATCTACAGCCCCTTAGCCTTAGGAGACGTGCTTGCCTATCAAAGTACTACAACAAACTCAGGGGACTGGATACCCAAAATCGTACTGCTGCTTACTTCAACGAATGGCACGACAATCAACGACTCATTAGAAATAGTCCCTTTAGTCATATGGCTTTTTTTAATTTAGTTGATGGTGTTGTGGAACCACATCATTTGTCACAATGTCTGGACCCAACAGATGATCTGGATGGAGTCTTTTTTCACCCTGAGCTGCCAGTTCAGGTTAACAAACAGACAGACCTTCCTGAATATCTAAGGCAGATAGCATTGGAGAGAATCGGTGATATACCGACAGATGCCATGCGGGTCTATACGGATGGTAGTAGAGATGATCATCATCGAGCTGGCAGCGGAATTTATATCAAGTCACAAGACCATAACTTAAGGATCCAGATAAGAAACCCGGACTGATGCTCAGTTTTTCGAAGCGAGCTAATAGCCATCGACGAAGCTCTTGCCTCCCTTGTGTCTCTTAAAGATGGAAAAGAGATCTGGATTCTATCCGATAGCAGAAGTGCAATTCAACACTTGGCCAGATTGGAGAGAGTAAGAGATAAGGTGGGAACATCAATTATCAGCAAACTAAAACAACTCTCCACTTCGCACATTATTCACCTACAGTGGATTCCCTCACACGTAAATCACACGAGATCGCAGATATTTTGGCAAAAGCAGGTGCTTGTGAGCCCACTGCGCAGTCATCACCGCTAACCTATTGTGAGATTTTCTCAAAGATTAAACACCAAAATGGGATTACTTGGAATGTCCCCCCAGAGCACCACTGGTATCAGAGTCCTCGTCCTGGAGGTTCCCTGGCTCAAGAATTCAATAGACAGGAGCAAACCACTCTTGCCCGCCTTCGTAGTGGTCATCTTAAAACTATGAAATTCATTGGGGATGCTAAGAGATTTCAAACATGTACCAACTGTTCTGTTCAAGAGGCATCTCCTCTCCACATCCTTGAGTGCCTGGGACTTACCAGACTTGATTTGGCGGACGATCCTTTGCTGGTGTTAGATTTCCTTAGGGTGTACAACATCATGGACCTGGTCTAGCACCGCTGACCAACGGGGGCATGCAACAACAACAACACACTTAACCATTCATTTGTCCAATTCATATGATTACGAGCCCACTGAACACGAGCGTTTTTATGCCGACTTGTTAACCTCGGCGAACGACGAAATTTGCGATATTCAAGAAATGCACTTGCCTGCAGCCGTCGATGTACTGTTGATTTTGACACTGAAAAGCTTACTTCTTTACAAACGGACCGTGTTGACAGATTCTGGGTCGAAACTAATTTCAAAATCTCTCTGTCTTGCCGCTTAGTTGTTTTCTTTGGTCGTCCAGAACGAAATTTTGCTTCAAAACTATTATCTTTTGACAAGATTTGATAAATACCAGCCCTACTGCGTCCAAATTTACGTGCAATGTCCACTACTTTCCATCCATGAGCTTTCAAACGATAAATTTTCAAAATTTCCGTTTTAGAAAACTGCACATTGCGAGGCATCTTGACCAATCTTTAGAAACGGAAACACGTGTTTGTATTTATGTCAGAAAACTTGTGCGTCACAAGTAAATGACCTTGAAATATGCAAATTGTGAATACCAATACTTAAATCAGCTTTTAATAACGATTGTTTATATACTTTTGGGACAGCATTTTTTCGTTTATATTTTTTAAAATTAAATCTATGATCAGTAAGAGTTGCTTAAGTGTTTTAATAATTTTTTGAAGTCATTAAATATTTGCATAAATAATTTTGTCTCGTTTACTCGTTTAATTAGCTTGTGGTTTCAAAAACATAGTTGTCTATAAACTTTTGGGACGCACTGTAATAAATTTTGAAGCTACTCTTGAAGTTGACATTTCAAAAGTATTTGTTTCTTCAATGAATAATTTTAATTTCAAAAACTGGGTTTTTAAATTGTTAGTTATTTTAATGGAATGGGGAAATGTTTAAAAGTTTAATGAACTATCGTTTTGCACTTTGTTGATCTTGCAAATTCAAAAAATAAAAATGTTATTTACAAAACAACCCTTCACACACACAAGACTGTAATACTTCGAACAAATATTTTTTAATAGAGAACACTTCAAACTATAGATTCAAATGATAAAAGAAACAAAACTAATTAGCAAAATCTTGAGCAAAAAAAAAACTCAATCTTAGATAACAGTTTCAAACACTGTAAACAACTATAATTTCTATTGCCATATTTTTGTACGCTTATTCGAGGTCTTAAAGTGCTTTGTGATAGAAAATGAGTGTCAATCGAAAGTCAAATATTTAAATACACATCATTATCGCTCACAAGAGGACAAATTCTTTCGTTTTGAACTCAATAAAAATAATAATATGCATTAAGATTTAGATTAAATTAGCTCTAAAACTAGATTTTACATATAAAGAGTTTACATATGCTATGATTAGGAACATTAATTTGATCGCTCCATTTTTTTTCTTTTATACTCTTGTCAAATATTCGTAATGCAAAATTATACATTCATTTCTAGTAAGTTCTTCCTTGTGAAAAAAATGCTTTTAAGTGATTGAAATTTTAATGAATATACAATTCAATAAACTAAAAAATAATAATAATAATAACGAGAACTTCACTTAGCAGTTGACTAAATTATAATTTACTTTAATTTGTTAAGAAGACAGTAATAACAGTTTCGTTTCTAAATACGATTACTCGTTTGCGGAGCTTGGCAAGTAAAGTACTATATTCAAGAAAGTATTTTTCATCGCAGTTTCACAAATCAGATAATACAGATAGCATTTACATTTTTGATATTTTGTTCTCTTTATAACTAAGCGGAATAATAACCAAAGATTAAAGTTTTAAATCGCAATTTAAAATAACCTATATTCTTTCTAATATCTTATTTAATATTTCTCTAACCTGTTTTTCTGTCACCTGCACAAGAGCTTCCTCGTTCTTTTATCAAATTTCATAATTTACCCCTCATTTTAAAGCTCATCGTGGAAAAAAAACCTGTTGTCCAAAAAATTGCCTTTTTTTAAGGGGTCAAAAAAAAAAAATTTTTTTTTGTTTATTTCCAACTACACATTACTTCAATGAACAGTATCCGAAAGTTAAGACGCGTTGGCGTGGTCGGATAGAGCTTCACGCTAGAAACGAGAACATCGTAGGCTCGATCCAGCTTTGGGTTTTGTATTTACTTATTCCGTCAAAAATGTAAGCATTCTCATGACATTAAGCAGAAGTAGAGGATTTGAACTTTTGTAAGAGCCGATGCAAATCAAGTTTACGGCTTATAAGCTATGTAAACTTATGTTCAGTGCTATTGTATTATTCTCTTTGATATGTTTAACAAATTAAACAGAGAAGTAGCGACTCATTATAAAGTGTAAATCAACATTGTACAGGAATTGTTTCAAAAAGAGCAAGTTGTATTTAAATCGAATAAATTCT
This sequence comes from Uloborus plumipes, assembly GCA_038373865.1. Classification (NCBI taxonomy): domain Eukaryota; kingdom Metazoa; phylum Arthropoda; class Arachnida; order Araneae; family Uloboridae; genus Uloborus; species Uloborus plumipes. The sequence continues at coordinate 48,499 of JAXGGA010006239.1, forward strand.
AATGTAAGCGAACAAAATTTAGGCTGCAACGTTTTCATGGGGTCCAGTGGTTAGAGCCGTCATGGTGATAGTTCTTAAATCGCTCGGTTGCTCGAGCCGGAATAAAAAACACTACCTGATTCAAGGCAGAAAGGGCATGACTTCACAGAAAAGTATTCGGTCGTTTTTTACAAAGCACTATTAAGGTGGAAGTTTGAATCAGCTCAGGCACTCATGCGACCGTTCATAGAACAGGCAACCATTCACAGCAATACATTCACACTAAGAAAGGAGAAAATCAGAAGAGAGAGAAAGTGCATTCATGTCCAAGCCAGGTTCGAACCCGGCACCTACCAGACCGCAGTCAGTCGTCTCTGACCACTAGAAGGTAGTGCCGTCTTATTTCACTTGTGCGACACGGGTTCGATCCCCGCCATGGATCACTGGATTGAACCTACCGCCTATCTTGTGCTATGTAGCAATTTTATAAGAATTGATGCTAAAGGGTAGGGAGTCGTTAGATACAAGGATACTGTGATACTGACTAACAAGGGATTCGGATACAAGGTCCAAAACCAAAAAATCTACGAACAGAAGATCCACGTCCAGAAGGTCCGAGGTATAGAAGATCCGAGAGACAGAAGGTCCGGCAGATATAAAGTCGAATGGCCATAAGATCTAAGGAACATAAGGTCCGACAGACAAGAGGTCCACGAACAAAAGGTCCACATTTTTGGACAGCGATGGCATAAGGTTCAGTTTTCTCAGAGGAGTGGACATAAGGTCTCAAATTAGCTATTATTCTTGAAACAAACATCTTCCAATGTAGTCTGGGTTTATCTTATCACGTGTTTTACTGATAGCTGCAAAATTTTAAAGTTTGTATAAACTAAGTAGTTGAACATTTAATGAGGAGGCATGAATTGCTCTGAGGTAAAAAAAAAAAATCCTCCTATGCCGGAGATCGTGGGTTCAATTCCCACTGGATTTCTGGGTGTTATTTCCTCTCTTTGTGATGTAAATCTTTCTTGTATTGTCTTATATGATAAAAAATAAGTTTAACCTCTATAGACAGTGACACCTCGTGTCTTTATAGTGATTATGTCACGACAGTAACAACAACAACACTTAATAATAAAATATGAGAAATGGGGAATAAATTGCTCGTCATTAAGTCACTTAAGATCCACAATGAAGATACTGCTGTCGTAACGACGATTTTCACACGCCTACTCCCGTATGAACTTTATCTGAGCTAATTAAAGCTGCGGTCTGGGGAAATTAATTCATCACGTCGCTTGTCACGTCATAACAGTTTGATAACTGTTTCAACTGACCAGTCGATAGATGGCGCTTGCCAGATAAATCTTCTATCTAATCCACAGAGGATGATATCAACATCAAACGGTTCTCGGGATAAAGTGGGGGATGCAGAGGAGGGGGGGAGGAAATCCACAAGCGGTGGAAGTAGGAACAGGACCACCCAGAGAGAAGCTAAGCTGTGGGTCTCGCTTGGTGGCAAGACCACCCAAGTCGCAGTGGCTCGGAGGTCTGCTGTTTTTTTCCTTCTCCTTGAGCTTGCTTACGCTTCAGCAAAAGCCTTGTTCATCGCCCGGGATGAATGGGGATGAAATTTCACTTTTTGCGCCGGAGAGAGACAGAGATGATCGCGTTGCTTTTTGCATCACGGTGCTCCCTTTCTCCAAGAGCGCAGAAGCGAAATAAGTCAGTTTCGATATGAGCCCGGGAATCAATCGTGCAGCCGAGATTAAGCGTGGAAGAAGAGAACCATTCTGCGATGAGATGTGGGTCACTTTTGGCACTTTTTTTTTCTCCAAGACTCTTGCGTAATGCTCTCGGTACGTGTGCACTGAGAACGGAGCCTTTTATTAGTCTAGGAAGAGGAAGATGAGGATCAGGGCGAGATCAAGGATCAGTAGCGTAGCTAGGGGGTCCAGCGCCCGTGGCGAACGTAAAAAATTGCGACCTCCCCCCTCATGGTCACCATGATGGGAGGTCACACACCTCCCAAAACAATTCTTTATGCAGAAAATTCTAATTATTTGGCAAGTTTAAAGACAATATTGCAAACTTTGATGCTCTTTTTTTCTTCAAATGTTTTCAATGTTGCTCGATGTTCCTTCTCATAAGATGTTTCATTTTCTACTCCAACTCTTATGAGTTTATTTTTTAAATATATATTACTAACATATTTTTTGAAAAAAAAATCCTCAATTTTTTTTATCAGTCAAACTGCCGGCTCCTCTGACTGCTGCACCGGCCGACCCCTAACTACGCCACTGTCAAGGATCTGAACTGTTCAGTAGCTGATTTAAGGGTCCCCCTTAATGGGCCCGGGCTTATGGGGCCCGGGCCTCTCTCAAAAGGTAAAAAACTGATCTGAAGCAGTGGCTACGCCCAGGGGCGCACCGAAATATTTTTTTTTACTGGGGGGGGAAGGAATTGTCAATTTGCCGAATAAAATTCCAATTTTACCAAATTATAAAATACAAGCATGCACACATGTCGTATATGCATGACATTTAATGAGAAAAAACATCAGGCATCTTTAAAAAAAAGCAATTTAAAAATTAAAAAGAGCAAATAATCGCAATGTTGCAATGTTGTCTTCAAAGTGCCGAATCGCCAGCAAAGTGCGCCGAATAAGGATGTTTTTGGGAGGTTACAGTGACCACCCGTGACCTTCCATCGGGAAGCTCCTGGCTACATCACTGCTTCAAGCGTACAATAATCCAATTGTGTGAATAGTACTGTCTAATCTTTTGTCGTACGATCTTCCTCGCATTTGCACATGACTGATGTCTTTTCTGATTTCCCTAAAATAGGAGGGAAATGCATCCAGGAAGTTAAGCCGAATAAAAACTGAAAGCACCGGCAAGTGCTTCTCCTTAACCTATCACCCCTTTTTCAAATGGAAGCGTTCGTGACTGCCAGGCCCGGAGTTCGAAAACGGACAGTAAGAACAAACTTGAGTGATGCTCCGGTCTGTATCTGCATTACATAGTCCTGACACGGAGTAAACGATACTGCTCCTTCGCATCATTGAGAAGTGACTTCGGACGTGGTGTAGTCTGAAGTACACTTTTATGGGAAGTTGCTACCGAAATGAGTCTTAGGGATAGTGGATGAAACACGCTTTTGATTTTGTACCAACAAGAGGGAAATATTGAAATTTGAAGTTTTTTTTTTTTTTTTTTTTTTTTTCGGGTTTTATTTTTAGCGGAAGCAAAATAAGCGAACTTCTACGGTGAAGCTAAAAGTGCAATAGATGCAAAAAAAAAAAAAAAAAAAAGAAAGAAAGAAAGAAAGAAAGAAAGAAATGAACAGAAAAAGAAAATTAAAAATTCTCAAATACTGTCTGTCCATGACAACCGCGCCTAGCACTCGTGAACAGTTCCACTTAAAAAATCGTAGATGGGCTGTGGGCAGTGGCGTACGCAGACAAATCATTTCAGGGGGGCTGAGTCAGGACTCTTTGAGAGTGGAAGGGGGGGGGAGCACCTCTAAAAAAAGTACATGCCTCGAATTCCTGCTTCAATTCCTATTTTAAGTCGACAAAAATACAACATAAAAAAATTTTTTTCTCATTAAAATTATTGGTTAGAAATGTTTTTTGGTAGAAACAAAGAATGGTAAATTTATAAAATTTTTTTTTTCAAATTTCTTCATTGAAAGAGGTGCTGCTGAAACACTTGTTTGCAATATTTTGACAACTTTACGGTCTAATAATGTTAATTTTGCACTTTATTTTACTATTCTTCCCAATACTGGGATTTAATTCAATTTGCTGATATTTATTAACAGAATTAGATGACTGAAAAATAGAGATGGAACGAAGCGGCATTTGGCCGAAGCGCCGAATACCGAAGCTTCGGCCAACTAATGGCCGAAGCTTCTGCCGAAGCTTCGGCTGACGCACATATTGAAGTTTTTGGATTAAATGCATAATAAATGCGTAGAGTTTTATACTTTTCTCCATATGTTTTAATATTCTTAATTCTTAGCGTTACACAATATTTTCAGCTTACTGTGGCATTCTTAAATTGATTTCATTAATTAAAGTTTATTTTTATTTTGGTTCTTTTTATTTTAATCTTCTTAGTATTACACAACATTTTCAGCTTACTGAGTCATTCTTAGAATAATTTCACTAATTAAAAGTTTTCTTGTTTTTTTTTGCTTTGTACTGCTGGTACAAGAAAAGACGACATTACTATTTTTGTATTGCAAATTAGTAGTAGGAAGCTCTACTTGGAACATGAAAAGCTCAGTCTGCAGTTCAGTGAATGTTTTATAATGAAATAAATGATATGATCATGTATTATACCATAGAACTACCCAATCTACTACTATTTACGTTGTGTTATATATTATAAATATCTTAATATTCTTAATGCAAAATGCTTCAGTTTTTGGTGAATTCGAAAAAATAGTATCATGCATTCTTTTTTACTTGTCTTCCATTTGGTATTTATTTTAAGAGGATTGTTTAATAACAGGGGCGCACCCAGGATTTAGTTTAAGAGGGGGCTAATTTCTGACATACAGTACCGTTAACCCTTTAATGTCCAGAGGCTATTGGATAAAAAAACTAAACTTTAATAGATTACACCCCCCCCCTTTCTTTCTTTCTATTTATTTGTTTTTCCCCCAGCTTTTTTTTTTTTTTTAGTTTCGATATGGAAAACAGGCTCATTAAAAATCGAAAAAATGGGGATAAATACCTCCAGAAAAAAATAACAATGACATTTTAGATGACTGTTAATCTTTGAAGAGCTCGAGTCGGGGGGCTCTCCCACTGAAAATTTTCGAAATTGATGTCCGAGAAAAACTTAGGCCCTCTTTGAAGACATTAGGAGAAAAAATGGGGATTTTGGAAAATTTCACTGCAAATTTTTTGATGTTGAAATTCCAAAAACGAAATGTATAATTATCTCAGATAATCTTAGGAAGAATGGGGTTCTACCACTCTCAACCGGAATTTTTTCAAAATTGATGTCTTAAAAAAGCAATCGAATCTGTTAGAGAAAGGGATGGGGTTCGAATTTCTCCCCTGGATGTTTTTTGTCGAAATCGAAAATCTCTAACTCAATTTTAAACGATTTTCGAGATGTTCAGGAGTGTGGCAGTTCGAAAGTCTTTCCTGGAAACTTTTTTGAAATTGAAGTTTTAAAAATGCTATCGTAAAATGCATTTTTAAAACTTCATCATAGTATCTTAAAATGCTATTGAATTTAAAAATGCTATTGTATTGTTCAAAAATGCTATTGCGTCATCTTAGATGACGATATGGGAATGGATGGAATGTGGAACTCTCTATTGGATATTTTCCCCGAAACTAAACTTAGAGAAATGCTGTTCCATCGTTGGCGATGTTAAGAGTTCGGAGGACTTCCCCAGGAAAGTATTTGAAATTGAAGTCTTAAATATAAGGTTTTTGTTCATTTATCGGTAACCTTAGCAATGGTATTCTGTACTCTCACCCTCTCACGAGCAGTTTTTGTGATTGAAGTTCCAAAAATAAAATTTAAGAAGGTTATTTTTTTTTTTTTTTTTTTGATTTTTTGAAATTTAAGTTAAAAAAAAAAAACCTGCAGACCATCTTTGATAATGGGGCTCGTTTTTCTTCTTCGGAAATTTTTAGAAATTCATGTTTCAAAAAAACAAACATTAGACGATCGTCATTTCAGAGACTTTCTACCGGAATTTTCAAAACTTGAAGCTCTATAAAATTATAATCCTTGCTAACTTTAAAGCCGAAAAAAAGAGAGGGATTAGGTTCGGAAAACCCCTTCCTCCCATTTTCTTCATTCTTTTTTTTTCTTTTCTTTTTTTTATTTCAAATAAAAATTCAGATAATAGGAACCGTTTTCCAGTCAACTATTTTGGTTTTTCGTACTTAAATTTTCAATTTCATTCCAATGAATTCATTGGTTTAAAGTAGAAGTTTATGGCTTTCGTAAAAATGCTTTTTTTCGATACATGTAAAAATACCTTTTTTTCGACAAATTTGTTATTTTACAAAAATACCCTTCGGTCATTTTTTGCTGTTTTTCCTCTTTCTTTTCTTCCTTTTATTTTCATACCATTTTATGTATTTTTTTAATCTTTTCTTGTTTGTCGAGCATATTTCTTATGAATCAGAGGTGGGGTAAATCATGTCGCAAGCACCGTCCCCCTTCCCCTCCATAAAGAAGGGGGGGGGGGGGCTCTGATGAAATGGATTAAAAAATGCGCATGAAATATGTTTATATAATTTTGTTCTTCTGACAGATAGGAGCTTTTAATATTTTCGTTTAAGGCAACGTTACTAGTAAATTTATGATCTCTCAAAACTCTCACTATTAAAAATTTTATGGTGTTTAATCACATTTCCGGTTTGAAGTGCAACAGAAGATAAGAAATTCCCACCTAAAAGAGGAAAGAGTTATAAATGGAAATTTTAATATTCTGGTAGATTTTAAAGACTTATTTCGTAATTTTGACATTTTTTTATCTAATCGTTAAACAAGTTTTAAATTTGCTGAGATTTTACGACTCTTAAGTTTTTTATACATATTATTTTAAAATTTTTTTAATAAAAATACTGATCTTCTCAAATACTTCAGGATGAATTAAAAGTATCTCTGATATACTAGTTATTACATTTATCGTGTGCTATATTAATAATGCGGCAAAACATAAATAAAGAAGAAAATCTCTATTTATTATGGAACAAACTTAAAACTTCAGAGATCGTTAATTTGAAATTTTATTGTGATTAAATTTATTGTGATTAAAAATTTTATTGTGATGATCTTTCAAACCTGCAATTCGCCATTGAGAACTATCATGATTCTCCATCTCCATGATCAATCCTCGAAATTAAAACTATTTTAGTTTTGATGATGAGATGCTCTGTAATTTGAGGCAGTCTGACTTTCTGAGACCCTATTCTCGCTCCTGTGCATGAACAATGAAAGATTTGATTGAAAACAATACCTTGGTCTCTCAGAAATTATAAAAGAGGGGGGGGGATTTTATAGGGGGAACTTATGACCCAGTTTCCCCAAGATTTTAGGAAAGACAAGGTATATATTATCCGTGTGTGTATTTGTTATTTTACTGGTTTTAAAACGTAGTATATATTGAGTATTAATGACTTGAATCTTTCAGGGGGGGCTTAAGCCCCCAAAGCCCCTCCTGGGTGCGCGCCTGTTTAATAATGTCACAAGTTCAAAGAAACTATTCATTCCAAGGTTGAATTTTGTCAAAAAAAGGGGGGGGGGAGGGTTTGGTTTTTTTACATCATATTTCTAAGTTGTGTGACAAATGAGCAGGTACTATTCTATTAATTCAAGTATAAATGACAAATCTTTTTTGAAGTTAATCAACTTATCAGAATTTATTCTTTTTTAATTATAAATACTTAAAATGCGAATCTTGGGTGGATTTGTGCTACTAATGGACTGGACCCCTTCCTCATATTTTGATTTATACAAAAATTAATAAATAAAGATGTAGCTTTAAGTTATGTATTAACAATTATTTACTTGTTTTACTATATCCTGATTTGTTGTTTAGAATCTTGATCAATGAAATACATAATAAGTTAATATATGTTGATAGATTAATGCATCTCTTTAAAAAACTGAAATTGTGTACCTATAAATTTCAAAAAATATAAAATTTTAAAGGAAAGTAATTCAGGAATCATAATAGTTGCACATCTGCCCTTGTACACATAAGAACCATTACCATTGTTCAAATTTTCAAAGCTAGAAATCATTCAAAAATACTCAATGCAGTATATTTATTGAGCTTTTATTTTAAAACTAAAGTTTTTTTGAACAAATATAACGAAATGTAATATTTAAAAGAACATATTGCAAATAAATATTTTATTAATTATTGAATGCATTCTGGCTTCAAATGTTCAATACGCACATATTTTTAATTGAATATAAATTTCTATTATGCTTTATCATAAGGAACAATTTTGAGTTAAAAAGACTATCGTATATGATAATAATTGTAACAGAAAATTTGCTGCATAAATTTCAGGCCGAAGCAGCCGAAGCGGCCGAATCACAACTTATGCTTCGGCCAGACCGAAGCTTCGGCAAAATGGCCGAAGCTTCGGCCCAGCCGAAGCTTCGTTCCATCTCTACTGAAAAACATTAATCGATGATTCTAAAACATAGATTTGCAATAAAAATGAACAATATGGAATGATAGAATAATCATAAACATGACGTACAGTAAAATAGGCGCGTAAAAGCAAAAAAATCTTTCTTATAATTTTTACCTTAATTATCTCTTCTGAAAGTTTTTCTCATTTTGGGATTTTGAAAAAAAAAAAGAAATTTAGAAAAAAAAAAAAAAAGGTTAGCTTACATTTTAAAAATTTGTTTCGAAATTTTCGGAGGGGGCTGCAGCCCTATCAGCCCACCCTCTGAGTACGCCACTGGCTGTGGGTGATAACTTTCCGAAGTTTTCAAATTGAAACTTGCATTTGCTGTATTCTTTTGACATTCAACTATTAATTTCAAATACATAGTTTAGTTTAACTAAACTATGTATTTGAAATTAGCATCGTTCCTCGTTGTTTGATACTGCTCAAAATGCTTTTTATTATTCTTCTCCTTATTGTTATCTTACCTAACACCCCTATTTTTGCAAGATCAGAGAAGACTTGACGCATGCGTAAATGCGCGGATGGTTTTACCCCTAAGAAGATCAGACAGTACTGCCTTTTACATTCCCACTACAGCACATCAGTGGATTGTGCATGTGCAGTGGCGTACTCAGGGGGTGGGCTGATAGGGATGCAGCCCCCTCCGAAATTTTCAAAACGAATTTCAAAAATGTAAGCTAAGTTTTTTTTTTTTTTTGAAATCCCAAAATGAGAAAAGCTTTCAAAACAGATAATTAAGTACAGGACAAAATTAAAAGAAAGATTTTTTTAACATGTCTTATTTTACTATACATCATGTTTATGATTATCGTATTATTCCATTTTGTTCATTTTTATTGCAAATCTATGTTTTAAAAATGCCAATTAATGTTTTTGAGTCATCCAATTCTGTTAAATAAATTTCATCAAATTGAATTGAAACCCAGTATTGGGAACAATAGTAAAATAAAATGCAAAATTGACATTATTAGAGTAAATTTGCTAAAATATTGCAAACAAGTGTTTCAGCAACACCTCTTCCAATGAAGAAATGTTTTTAAATTTAAATTTATCATTCTCTGTGTCTATCAAAACGCTTTCTTCACAATAATTTTAATCACAAAAAAGTTTATTTAATGATGTATTTTTTGTCGTCTTAAATAGGCATTGAAGCAGAATTTCGAGTCGTTTACTTTTCTTGGCGACACTTCATGAGGTGCTCCCCCCTCTCAAAGAGTCTTGACTCAGCCTCCCCTGAAATGATTTGTTTGCGTACGCCACTGTGCATGTGCATGGTTGTTTATCAGCATAAGATGCAGCTGCTCATAGAATTTTACATTTCCATTTTGAAGCTGCAGCTCATATTTTGATCGGAACTGCGAACTATTTTGTCTTCGTCTCACCTCTGTGATTATTTACAGGTCGGTATTATAGTTTTCGTAACCGTAGTTACGTTTCAAATTCTCTTCCTGCAAGACACTTCAGCAATACGGACAGAAGTTCAAATACTTTTAAAATACAATATCACAGGTTGTACTAAAATTGATTACAGACTACGGGTTGCTTTTGAAAATGAAATATAGGTCAAATTTCTTGCCTTGTTTCCACATAAAAACGTTAATTTCAAGCAACGCGTTTCGATTCTCCAATTATTTAAATCAGAATATTACCTTAGAAGTCCATTTACAGCTTCTCTCTTCTTTGACAAGGAATAAACGGAAACTATTAATTAAGCGATTAGCCTCGGACATGTATCTGTTAATGTATCTTTTATCAAAAAATACGTGATGTTCTCTGTACCTATTTTTTACCTGATAATACATACTTGTTATTATAGAACTCTGAGCTATGCTTATAAATTAATTACTATGTCACAGTTCCAAGAAATGCTGACCGTCATTTTCTAAAGCACAGCGGGTAATTAGTTTTGCGTAATGTGTTTTTATCACGGAATAAAAAGTTACTTATTCTGTTAACCTCGGTATGATAGAAACACAAAATCTGCTCCTAGCAAAAAATAAATAATTTCGGTATAAATAATTTCGTACCCAAAATTTAGTATTTACGATACATTATTTTTAACATATTTGTTTTGCGTCAAAGCAGTTTTTTCCTTGATTCTAAAATTATCTTACCGTAAATTCCTCTCTTTCAACGCTTCCAAACAGTCCTGGTGCAGCGGAACTAAATGAAGTAATCCTTAGGTATTCCATCTTGTAGAAATATACTTGGCAAACAGATAGAGGCACATTTATGAGCAAACTATTTAATTAACACTACAGAGGCTAGTTAGAACAGCAAAATTTGTTGAAATATAAACAGATAAGCAATGCTATCATGGTGACATCCAGACCAACTCACGTGAATATTTTTATTAAAAACTTAAAGACTGCCACCATTTGAGCACGTCCTGCTGATTTACAGAAAACTAAAATGTCACTTCACTGCAGTTCGTCTTAGCTTTTTTTACAATTTTATTCTAAACACGTGAAATCAGAGAATCTAAATACAAACAAATTTGAGATAATCAGGAGGCTAGGTGAGATTGGTGTACAATACCCAGGGCCAAACCAAAAATATTTCATCTCTTCCGTACCTTTTCATATGTTTATAAAACTTTCAGAAATCTTGTTGTTGTTTCTGAAATCACTCGGGTATCCGTGCCCGAGTGAAACATCTACCCGATTTAACGGGGAATAAGTACGCCTTCCGTTTTTACGAACACCATTAAGGTGGAAATCCCATTTGGCTCAACACACATGCCATAAGGACCCGTTTATAGGGTAGGCATTCATTCATAACACACTTTTACACACAGAAAGGAAAATGACAGGAGAGAGATAAAGTACGTCCATGCCCAAGCCGGGATTCGAACCCGGGCCACCGCATCACGGTCAGCTATCTTTGACCACTAGACAAGGTGGCCGACTCAGAAAGCCTCAAATTTATGCGATTGGAAGCAACTGTCATAGTTTGCCGACGAGGAAAGAAACCTTAATGATATAAAATGTTTATCTGTTGCTAGTTTCTATTTGTTAACAATTCAAATAGTATTTGAAATTGATTTTAGTACAAGGGTTTTAATATGATTTTCGATATCCCTGCTTTATTATGCTTTAGCGTCTAGAAAATTTTACTAGTAAGGATTATGTTTCCTTTTCCGTGTTTACCATGCCCTCTCTCGAAATTAATTAAATATATCTAAATTTAAAATGCTTTCTGAGACCAGTGAAGTTCATTTTAATATGAGGTCGCCAATCAGGGTCAGGGTTTTTAAAATTTTTCAATTTTATCTTACAGTCATTGCTTCGTGGAATTAAAAAAAATATATTCAAACAGCATATCAAATTAAAATGCATGGAATTTTCTTCAAAATGAGCTGACAAATAACGCTAGCTTCTATAGAACTTGTGTTTCAGCATTTTAAAGCACTGTCAGCAAGTAAAAAGTTGCTATTTAAAGAGCTTGAAAATGTAATTATTCATCAATTATAAATTATTCTTTTGAATGTTTTTAAAATTTGAGTTGTCAGAGATAGATTTCAGAAAGTTGTATGAAAATCTGAAATGGTCAAGTTGAGCATATTTGTTTTTGATTGATTTGACATGGGTTGATTGATTGATTTCACAACCCATTAGGTTGTGAATGCGACGATTTACAGTCAGGTTTATCTCAATGTCTTTCACATTGTTCGATATTTTTTTACAAGTTTAACTAAAACCCATAAACAAAAGAGATATTGCTTAAGTAATTATATTTAATTTTACCTTTTAACTTTTTGTGTGCATCCAGACTTCTCTTAAAATTCCTGTTGCTTGGCACCCTCCAAATTCAGAGGCTCTTATTTTATAGTATTCAGGTAAAAATTCAGTTTTGTTTTCTATTTTTCGTTATCGGCGTTACTATGAAAATTTTAGAATATCTGTTGTAGACGTTTCTCTTAAAAACTTTTGAAATGTTTTCAAAGTATTCCTAATAGTTATTGCGTATGGCACTAACCTTCAAGTCAAAGCAGTCTTTTGTTTTAACAGCATTTTTAAAAATTAAATCGTATTTTTTGCAAGAATTGAAATGAAACTGTTTTCAACTTCTTTACAACACCAGGTGTGGCGCAGTAAAGTTTTCTTTCCAAAAAGCAGGGGTTGGACCAAGAAGTCGTAACAGACTTTTAGCCTAGTCCTTGACGACGATGAGGATCTTCATCCGCTAATTTGAAAATCATTTCCATTTACTTTATAATAAATTCAGAATTAAATTGCACGTAAGTGCTTTTGATACGTGAGGCTCTTTGACAATCCCTCCCCAGAAATTCGCATTAAAAGCCTGTTGGGCACCCAAGTCAATAATTCAAAACCAAGAACATGCTTACACCACTTGTTCTTCAACCTGACTCGGAGATTCCTACAATTAGGAGCCAAATCTCTTACATGCACAGCAGTTATGTGCGCTACAAATGGCTATACTTAATTAACAGTTCCATCACGTCCCGTAAATATGCGCTCATGCATACATCAGGCCTAATAACAGCGGGGAAAATGAAATAGAAGTGCCACTGAAAGTCATAATTAACATTGGTGAGTATTGAATTTCGGCCTTTCCACTGTGTTTATTTAAAAGAATCAAGGCCTGAATTACAATGAGCTCGCTTATTACGAACCATTTGGCAGTGCTGATGATTTAAAACTTTGAGTGTTGGGGTAAATATTGGGATATAAGTACCCTATTTTCATTTTCTAAATACCCCATGAGCAGAGTAGCAATTACGAAGGAATGATTGATATAGAATATCAGCTTTGGTTTGATTGGTAATTATTTCTGTGTAATCTTGCTTATAATTTCGAGCGTTAATATTTCTTTTATTTATCAACTTATTCTTTTATTTGTATTTATTATTATTATTACAATTATTAATATTATTTTTTATGTGTTAGGGAGAATAACTCAAGCTTACATCAGAGATTTAAGAAAAATGGGCAGGCTATTAAAGTAAAATTAAAATTATTCGTTCATTTCTTTTAGTTCTCTGAAGGTGGTCTTCCTATTATCATTCTTTAGAATCAGGGCTTGATTCGCAAAGGAGCTTATGGTAGCTCAGCTCTCGTGTTTTCTTTCAATTTCAAGTCTATGTTTAAATATTAGATGGCATTCAGGAGCAAAATTGAATAAATACCTTCATTCAGAAAAGTAAATTCAGGTTTTATAGCACAAAAATCCAGACACGTGTTTCGGTACTGCATGGAATCCCTTTATGTAACCCCCCCCCCCCTGGAAAAAAATTTAGAAATGGAAGACTTAAAATTGTAATTTTGAGCTATCTTTAGTCAATTTAGACTTCGGCTGATCTCTGGAAAGTTTTCGAAATCGAAATCTTCAAAATGATTAAGGGTGAATATCAAGAAAAGTGCCAATTTGACCGTGGAAATTTTCAATTTTTAAAGATACTCAGAAAATAAAATTAATAAGGTATTTCAAATAAACATTAGTAACATTTTTTTTAAATTAGGGGCATGGTTAAGGTGAACATTTACCCCCATTTTAGGGGAGTTGCCTTCGAGCATTACCGATATGATGAGAATGCTACCGATCTGACAAATATTACAGATTTTACACTTAGTGTAAAAAAATAAACACTTTCAATACCTTTTATGTTTAAAAAGAAAATAATTATTACTTAGACTATAATAATATTTCCTCATCCTGAACGCTTTTTTGTTTCATAAATAAAGTTAGAGAGTAATCAAAAGTTAGTTAAAGTTTAAATAAGTGCGACAAAGCTTTTTTATAACAATTAATAGGGTTTTCAACAAATAAATAGGTTAATAGTTAAAAAATCAAAATAAAATAAAACTCTTTACTCAATCTTAAAAAACGAAATTAATTCAAGACAGAGTTTGGCGGGGGAGGGACATTTGCATTAAACTGTTCGTAAGTTTTCCACTTTAAAACAAAATTATATTTTTTGGTGTAGTAATTACGAACGAAGGTCTGAATATTGATGTAAGAGAAAAGAGGGTAAGAATTGCAAGAATTTTGCTTAAAAACTCAAATTTTTCGGAAAATTTAATGTTTTTGAAACATTTAAATAAACAATAAATAAACAATAAATAAACTGCTTCCAATAATGAGAAAATTTGGCAGGAAAAACAATACACCTGAAGTTATATTTATACTTTAAAACTCAACTCAACAAACTCATAACACGAAAAAGAATTGCGAAAAAACATCGGTAACGCACACATCAGTTTCGCTACAAATATCTTCCACTTCGACGCTGCTGACATGACAAATTTCCCGCAATATGACAACTGAACATTCCTAATTAAAGATTCGAGAATAAAAACACCTTATTATGTACATGGCAATCGGTTCCATTATGCAAAAATAGATTGAAACATTAATTTATTTTGTGTCTTAATTTCCGCTGCCGACATGACACTTCATTTGGTAGAAACGAAAAAGTCAAGATTGAAGAAATCTTATCTGTAATTCAATGCAACTGAAATGAAATTTTCGATCGAAACTCAAACAAGGGCGGATCCAGAAATGTTCCAAGTGAGGGGCGATTGATTTTTTTTTCTTAGTTGCGCATTTTTTTCGCCATGCATCCTTGTTAACACATGTTGATTGCACATGTTTTGGTCTCCCATTTCAAAAAATTTCCAGATCAGAGCCCCGAATCCCCACCCTTTCCCTTAATGTCATCAAAGATCAAATAAAATTGCCTTTTTTGAATTTCAAAATCTAAAAACTGTGAGAGAAGTGTCCCTCAAGGGAGGGGCGATCGCCCCCATCGCCCCTCCCTTGTATCCGCCCTTGAACTCAAACATCATATATTAGGGCTTCACCCAGCGTACTTTATTAATACCAAAAAATGTTTTGTCTTGAAATTATTATCGTGGAAGTTAGTGCTATCCTCATGTTATGAAAACTTGTGACTAGCAGACATTGCATTTTTTTATCAATATAAATTCATGTTATCTTTAACACAAGAGTTAATCTTCATAGACGAACATAAAGCACGTTATTTCCTTCAGTATATATATTTCTGCTGTTTTCTTTTTTTTTCAATCCACAGGATTTTTTTTTAAATTTGCGATTTGAATGTGTGACGCTCTGCCGACATGACATTGAAGCAATAAAAAGAGTTCTACTGTCACGAATTAAAGCAAAATCTAAAAATTTTGTTATGGATTGTATGTGCGACAAAGTTTACAGTATGAAAATAGAAACATTTTCGGTTTTTATTTCGAAGTGCTTGGGAAATTCATTTGTGACTTAAATTAGCACTTATCTTGATATTCAACCTTAGGCGATCTTTGATAGTGAAAAAAGTGAGGGGCAGTTGCAGTATTGAGAGTGCCCCTCTTGCTCCCCCGAATCGTCGTCACTGTCTCCTTCCTATTTTTTTTTTTTTTTTTTTTTTCAAATTCCATATTTAGTTCACATAATTTGACTTTTTAAACAATAATATTGAAATTGGCTCACGAAATTTGATGTAATTTTGAAATTGCTTTCTGAAATTCAGGAAAATTGAGAAAATAAATCGTCTCTCAAGAAATAAATTGTTAACTATTTCTAAAATTGAAATTGTGAAAGGAAAAAGAAGTGACGAAGAAATTACTAGTATTAAAAAAATTATGATCGTTAATCGTCGGAGCCGATTAATCGGTTAGGGCAATTTTGCTTATCGGGTGCACTCCTAGCTGATACCTCAGTTCAGGGTTAAAATATTTCTCGGTAATTTATTCGCAATTTCGCAAGCAGCAACTGCCCAATACTGCAAAAAAATGTTCCAATATTTCTTAGCGCAAATAAAAGAAAACAAGTTTCTAAGAAACGAATCACCATAATTCATACTATCATACTCTTAAAAGAAAGTAAACTTATTCCGGAAAAAAAAAATGCATAAATAAAAATCGGGGGGGGGGGGGGAGGATCCGATAAACACATCATCAAGATAGTTACGAATACGGATTTGAAGATGGGCACCGATTTTCACAGCTTACAGAAGCTTTTATCAACACTAGTAGTTGTTTATTTCACTGGATATATATGAAAAAGATAATATAATATCTAATAGTAGAAATGATTTATGGTCTATCAGTTCATGATTCATTTTCGAGTAAATATACCAGCTATTTGAGGGAGGGTACTTAGGAAGCTGAAATAAATATTTATAGAGCTTGTCAACGTTCCAAATGGATCGGCAACCAACGTTTCATAAACTGTTTTTCAATTCGTTGCATTGTAATGCGAGGAGTAGTGTGGGGAACATCAAATTAGGGGGCAGTATTTCTAATGATATGCAATTTTGTGAAGCCTGCTGTGAGATCCAAAACGGAGTATTATTTTATATATTTACGTGCCGATGAGAATCATCTATAATTCTTGCTTATTACCTGCATGATCGACAGTTTTTAAACTATTGCATTTCTATGTTTTTTTTTTTTCATCCGCTGGCGAACGAAATTGCAAGCAAAACTCACAATACATGCACACAAACTATACAATTAGAATGATGTACAGTGTGCATGGGCGCTCATGTGTTCAATTTTTAGAGAAGTTTAGAAAGTTTTTATATTTCAAGGTTTTAATTTAAAAAGAAAAAAAGTGACTCTTTTTGGTTTACGAAATGTGTAAAAGAAAGTGCAATCGAACCTCGGGAATTCAAACACACTTAAAAGAAATTACTGCTAAGACGAAGTACATTTGCAATATCCGTCTTATTTACTTTATTTTAGTTATTTATTTATTGATTTCAAGAAGACTAACTACAATTGAGACAAATTAATTTTATCGTTTTAATGAGATTCAAATGTATAAGATTCACAAAGATTTTCACTTCTAGAATTTTGATGCACCATTTTCAATGGGATTTAGATTTTCCTTTTCTCCTGTGGATAGGTGGAAATTTTTTGCCTGAAATACAATTATATAGTTAGAAAAGTAAATGAAAAGTAGATTTAAATTATTCAAACTTTTAAGTAAGGAAATTTGTAAAAAAAAAAACATTCATTACTGACTTTCGTTGAATGTTGTTGCAAAATTTAAGTTCAAAATTTATTTAAAAGTTGGCAAAAAATAATTAAGTACCCGAGCCTTTAGAGGGGTGCTCGAGCCCTCTTCTGCACCCTGTTATGGGCGCCCATGTGTATTTATACAGTGCTCCTCTGGTAAGTAGACTTCCGACGTAGACAATGTTTCCTCTTTTTTGGATAACAGGAAAGGGTAATTGGCACTAGGGATGCACCGGTAAGCAAATTGGCCGATTACCGATTAACGATTAATCGGCTGTTGACAATCGGCCGATTAATCGGCAGAGCCGATTATTGACCAGGATTATTTTTTTTAATGTTGTCAATTTCACCATCACTGTTTTTCCCCCTTTCTTTTACAATTCCGACTTTAGAAATAGTTACTTGTTTATTTCTGAGAGAAGACTTGTTTTTTCTCCATTTTTCCTATTTTCCCAAAATATTTACAAAATTTTATTAAACTTCTTTGAGCCAATTTTCATAGTTTTGTGAATAAATTACAGAAACACACTAGTCATAAAAATTATTTTTAAAACAATTAGGGGGAAGCTGTGGTGAGCACTTTAATTTAGGGGTGTTTTTAATTTAAATTTATTTTTCAATTATAAGTAGCCATTTAATTCAGGAATTTTATTCTTTGAAAAGTAGAGCTTGATAAAAGCATTAAGCTATAGAGAAAAGTATCGACACATGAAAAATGTTGTAGCATTGTTTATATGTGTATATTTTTTAAAAATAGGAATATAAAATAATTAAATCATTTATAATAGAGCATTTTTTTTTGTTTATTTATTTTGCATTTCATTCTTTGAACAACTTGTTTTTTTTATATTAACTACACTGCTACATGTTATACTTGTATTTGCAGAAAGTTATTTCTTGTTTACAAACGTATCGATCGTAGTTTCTTGTTCAAGCATACTTGGAGTAATTTTATATAAAACATTTTTCTGCCGATCAGTAAAATTTGACTGATTATAAATGAAATGAACTATTCATAATTTCGCATTCCAACTTAAAAGCTCAGGAATTCAACATTGGATTATCTTTAAATATTCCAATCAGTTTTGCGCATTGTATGAACTATTTGTATTGTTTTTACCCTGTACACACTTTCATACTGCATGTCATAGTAAGGATTGCAGAAAACTACGTTTATTTACTGTTAATAAAAACATTTGTCATAGTTTCTTTGCGAAGGTATACTTTAAAAAATAATATTAAAAAAAAATTTTTCGCCGATTAATCGGTAAGATTTTGCCGATTATTAATAATCGGCAACGTGGCCGATTAGCCGATTAATCGGTACTGCCGATTAATCGGTGCATCCCTAATTGGCACTGAAATGAGTTGGGTTACTATCGTAGTTGCTGTGCTAAAGCAGGGGTGGCCAACCTTTTTAGGGAGAGTGCCACTATCTGGAGAGAAAAAGCTCGGCGTGCCACATTGTATTTTTCCAACAAACTGAATTTTTTTAAAAAGTTAAAAATAGATTTTATTTCGACTGACTATGCAATTCTTACTCAAATAAAACATTTTTTCTCATAAATATAAGTAATTGAAATTAAGATGATAATAGAGATAAAACAAGTCCGAACTTAAGAGATATCGTTTATAAACACTTTTATAGGTTCTGCCAGTTTTCTTATGCTTAAAATAGAAACAAATAACATCAAACATTCTATTCTAAAAATGAAACAGACTGTATCTAATGTGGTTTATGAGTCTGTATCTTTTTTACCAAGTCTTTAATTTTAAAATTAGTTCTTGAGAATGCTAAGAAGTTTAAGTGTTTTAATCGCTATCAATTAATATTGAACGGTATTTAGATTTGCATGCATTTATAACAAAAAAATATTTGTTTAGAAACGTATTTTGAACAAAATCTACAACAGCACCATACGGCTAATGTGTGTAAATGTGAAAAAAATTTTGTTAGTACAAATTTGCAAATTTCTATATATAACGTGGATGACTTTCTGTTGAAGTAAGCTCTTATATTTGATTTCCAATGCAAAAGGTCAGTAATTCCGATTTGGATTTCAGAAGGGTAACAAGTAGTGTCTTTCAGAGAAATAGGCAAAGAATTTGAAAATATCAGCATTTATTTTTTATCATCTTGAAAATCATCAAACCTAACACTGAATGAATACTTAAAATAGGTGTAAAATTTTATCTATATGTCATTGGAAAATTATTATTAATTTTTAATGTTTTATTCTTTTTTCTACAAAGTATAAAGAAAGAAACTGAAGTTTCATTTTTCTCTATCTCTACTAATAATAAAGCTGAAGGTGGTTCTGTCTGTCCTTCTTTCTTTCTGTCTGTCTGTCTGTTACGCGCGTAGCGCCAAAACCGTTCGGTCGATTTTCACGCCACTTGGCACAAAATTAGTTTGTAGCATGTAGTTTTGCACCTCGAAGCGATTTTTCGAACATTCCATTTCGTTCTTTTTCTATTCGAATTCTTAGCGGAAATTCGATAAAATAGGGAAGAAATATTTCATACACATTTTCAAGTCTTATGTCATTCGAAAGCTTGAAATTTTCTGCACAAAATGAAGTTTTTTCGAAGTTTCTACGATCATCAGGAGAGCTGTAATAATTGTTTTTAGAATCCCGAAATTCAAGGCTTACCTTCAGTAAAGCAAGCCAAACGATTCTAAAATGGTTCAGGTCGATAATAAAATTTGTTTGAAAAGAAAGATGAAAAGAATTATTTTATCAACGGAAATCAACTTTTCATGTTGTTACCATGGTTACGTGTTCATACCTATTTTTGTTTCGTTCTTCTTCCAGCGTCGCCAGACGTAGTATTTTTGATACTACGGTAATATTTTTTCGGCCCAAATAAGGAGCGTAGTATTTTTCCGGCAACCCTGTTTCCAATATACTAATGACTTAATTAAAAGATTTGGCGGATTTTTTTTTTTCATTTTCATAGATTTTGCATTTTGGCAACATTGATTTTGGCGACGTTTGGAAACAGTATTACTTTGTAATATTTTTTTTTAGAGGAGGCGTAGTATTTATTTGTTTCAATTCTCTGGCAACCCTGTCTTTTCCGGGTGAAAATGCTTTGGGACATTACTTGGCGCGTTTTTGCGTGTCTCGCGGAAGTGAAAGCTTCGAGAGAAACTACGTAAAATAGCCAGGGTTACCACGCTTGGCGCGCCTATCGCCCATTTAGCGAGAAAAGGGTACCTAAAGCACAGATTAACCAAATATCGTATGAATTGCGTTATTGCATCGTTCGTTTTGTTTTTAAAGCTAGGAAATAAAACTTTCTTCTTCTTTTAAACTTTGGTAAGATTTCTGTTGGTTTCTGTGAGCAACAAAATTGTTCTTATTTTCTCTTTTGGCTTATTTTTGTACATCTTCCCTTGGGGTTGCATTCGAATGTTCCAAGGGGGTGTTTTACCCCTTTTATGGAGTAAATCAGTGTTCATTTCAATGCAGACAAAAGTGATATGAATTGGCCCGACCACTTGGCAATATATCGCCAAGCTTTTGGTCGTCAAGCATTTGCCGCCAATTTGGCGACATATCACCAAGTTGGCGAAAAAAATTGCTTTCTTTTTATATTTGGACTCAATTTTTCGCTATTGGCGATATTTTGCGAAAAATCCACTGAATGATGTTAAAATCGGCGATATTTAGGAGATTAATCATTGTGAAACATTTTTTTTTTTTTGCATTGTTTCGCGGCAAACTAGAGATATAAATGTTTGAACTGTTATCTTGCTCACTCCAAGCACTATTTTAGCACTTAAGGCATCTACTAAGAAATTTACACATAAAAATTAAGTAGCGTATGGTCCATACCAGATTTTTATATCATACTTTGAAGGAATTATAGTTGAATTACAACTAAAATAGAGCATTTCTTCTGCTATATCAATTATTTTACAAATGAAATTTTTATTTTATACCACGGGCAAAGCCGTGCGGGTACCGCTAGTAAAGAATATAGATGGATTATACTTGTTTTGTTTAGGAAACTTTTTTCTGTACAATCTTAAATTTAAATTACTTAAACGCCGGATAATAAGAGATGAAATAGCTAAATTCCATTGCTATTCTTCATTCTTAAGTAGCAAGTCCTCATTGCTTTCCTTCCAGATATTTTAAAAAACACATGCCCTAAAATTCTAAAATCTTTTGACTAATTTTCCTTTGAATAGCTATCGCACATTTCAAGGGAAGGAGTAACTTGCCATACCCTCCTCTTTCTCCTGGGAAAAGTTCACAAAACATTCAGAGCTATAATTCGTAGTTTGTCAATACAGTGAACTCTACAGGGTCACCAACAGAGAAAAAGTCTCATTCCTTGGCAAGGAGTTTGATAGATAATTCGATGACACTTTTGAAGTTTTTTTTTTTCCCAAATAATTTTCAAGTAATGTAACAAAAACAATTTAAGGGTCTTCATTTGTGCAACCATACCGAATTTTGTCCAATCTGGCTGGCCTCTTAATTTTAGTTGCAGAGTTAACTTTTATTTAAAATTTTATCACCCGTAGCTGAAACTATCCATTCATCCTATAGAATCCATTCTGCAGCATTAAAATTTTCATTCGTGTTAAGCACAACATGCTTTACAAAGCATTGTCTGTAGCGGCACAGCTTTCATTGCATGTCCGAAGAACGCTAAGTACTTTGCAATATTGTAGTTCATATAATTTGTAAGCCAGCCTCCTGATCGACATAATATCATTATATTTATCAATTTAAGAGTTTTAGTTTTTATCAATATTTTTTCCTCAATTTCAGAATTTTTTAAAAAAGTCATCGCGTGGCACTGTTATTGCTATGCCGTGCCACATCGTGGCACGCGTGCCGAGGGTTGGCCACCCCTGTGCTAAAG
Organism: Uloborus plumipes; assembly: GCA_038373865.1. NCBI lineage: Eukaryota > Metazoa > Arthropoda > Arachnida > Araneae > Uloboridae > Uloborus > Uloborus plumipes. Next base: position 70,555 of record JAXGGA010006239.1, read on the forward strand.
TATTCTAAGTCAAATCTGCGGCTAATTACATCGAACTTCAATATCAGAAAATTACCAATGAAGATCGCCCTTGTCCGTCCTTGATTTTCTTTTTTCCCGAAAAGAGGAAAACATTGTCAGTGTCATTGTTCAGCTTTCCAGAAGCGAAACATTCATAAAAACATAACTTTAAAGAACATTTGCATTATCACTCAGAGAGATGAGATTCGTGGACGTTAAAAAATCTGGCCTTTTGTAGTGGCAATAAAAATTTCAAAACTCACGACACCGTTTCATCACAAACCTGACATACTCCGAGCTTGAAGAAATAATTAACCAATGTTTTATAACCGATTATAATTCTACGGTTAATCAAATCAATAAATTAATGCGCTATAAAAACATTTTAACTCCCGGGTGGTCGCCGTTTCTCTAATTCATAATAGGTTGAGAAGCACGAAAGAAATAATTTCATGAATGAATCGTTAATTGCCGAATCTTATTTAACTACATGCACACAGAAAAAGAGGGCACCTCCTGCGTTTTACTGTCATTAGAGCGCACTTGAAGCTTTGTTTTTATGGAAATTATAGTCGGAAATGAACAGTAAAAAAGATTTACTTCCAGAAAATAATATAAAAGGCATCTGTTCTGTATTCATTCTTTCAAGGAATTGAATTCTGTGGTACACGCATGTGCATGTTATAGGGAATTACAGGGTTTTTTGTATTTAATGATGCATGCAAAAATCAAAGTTTCAAGAAAAGTTACAACTGTGAGGGCAATATCAGGGCCA
>JAXGGA010006240.1:0-71328 GCA_038373865.1 Uloborus plumipes
TGAAATGGTGGAGGGGACCTACGAGGGTTAAGAAAAAGATTTTATTCGAAAGATACTGCATAAAAACTTAAGAAAACACTTTTAGCAATCAATATTGATTTTAACGATAGATAAATATGTTTAAAACTTATAAATATTCTATTTAGTTTTCAAAAAATAGCATTATCAAGAGTGTAATGTTTGGACATACATCAAACTGCCAACTAACTTTTTTTCTAAAATTGTTTAGAAAATAAACAATATGTCCTTACTTTAGTTATTTGTGGAAAATGTTATCAAAAAATTATTCAGTTTGAGATTCATGCCCTTATTTTTCTTTGAAACACTTAGAAATATTTTTTAAAAAAATTGTTTTTGAAGGTATGTTTGCTCAGTTAACGCTTTGAATATCCAAAATCGTGCCTTTTAGAAAGAAAAAACATTTTTTAAGGGTATTTGAAAAACATTTTAAAATAATACTTATGGCTATTCCTGTCTCTATATAGAACAATAAATTTACTCTTAAAATATTTGAGTGAATTAAAATAATAGTTATTTGGTGTAATAACTATTATTAATAACTATTATATATTAATAACTATTGGTAAATAGCTTCAAAGTTTAGGTCTGTGTTTGCTCCCACCTTTTGAGAATTGCCCTAATAAAGGTGGCTGGAGATGAAAGTCAGGAATGAGTCGTCAAAATTCGAGATGTACCGTATTTTCGGGTAGATAAGCCGCTGCACCACCGTATACGCCGCACTAAGCAAAATTCATCAGCGTGTAAGCCGCATAAAACTTTGTCAAAAATTCAATCTGCGAGAACCTATACCTACGCTGTATACTGGTATTATTTGTTTTTCGTTTGGATTCGTTTATTAGACATGTTGGTTTTGGTTGATGTTTTTTTTCTTAATTTATTCCACTTCCTTATCAGATCTAGGAGAATAAAATAACATCTGAATAAGCGGAAATGCTATCACTCTTTTCAAAACAGATGTTTTCAAGGGTGTTGCAGTTGTGGTTCTAGATGTCAGACTCTAATTTGTTTTGTTTTTAAGCAATAATTATAAACATAACATGAACTTTGAAAAAAAAAAACCACAAAAAGAAAACAAACTTTTACATGGTATTAGCCGCCATGGCGTATAAGCTGCAGGAGTTAAAATTCAGTTTTTAAACACGTATAAGCCGCGGCTTATCTACCGGAAAATACGGTATAGGTTTTCAGGAAAAATCATTCGGGATAACCATGAGAAAAACATTAAATTTATGCTGTAAAAGCAGGGAAGTTAAAAAATTTCGGTATGGAGAGGTTTTCGAGATAATCAGGTTCAACTGTGTACTTTTCTAAAAATTGATATTGTTTTCATTAGAGATTTGTTTTTGCTTTTTTGTTTTTTGATTCCTTAAGCTATGATATTATAAATTGAAATCAAGCATTTTATAAAAGGAGTCTGCATGTGTGTCAATTGCAATTGATAGCGATTTTGAATTTCTTGTAAACTCTGTGTAACTGATGCTTTTAATTTATTTCAGCCTCTGAGTGACGAAACTCATTTTGATGACAATAAACAGCATAATGCCGAGTACGATCACGAAGCTTTCCTCGGCGAAGAAGAAGCGAGGAAATTCGATCAACTAACTCCGGAGAAAGCAAAGCCAGGCTCCTGAAATCGTTGAGAAAATTGATAAAGACAAGGAAGTTGCAAGTGTACCCAAGGGAGGTGGTGCAAAGGAACACAGGCAATCCCCAAGATTTTGCTATGCTCGTACTATAGCCCAGTAACGATATACATCGCCATATGCATCAAATCGGGTAGAGCGAATTTTTTGCCCAGTAGTTTGTGATGTTGATCGAACAAATGGTCCAAGTTTGTGACCTCGAGCGCCGAACGCAACGTTGTCATAAATAGAAAAAACGCGAAATTTTGCCCTTTGTTTTAGTTTTTGGTGATTTTATCCTCAAACAGGGTTGCCACGCCACAGGGAAACCTGAAAAAACAGGGAAAATACAGGGAATTGAAAAATCAACAGAAAAACAGGGAAAATCCAGGGAATTTTGAAAATTTCTTCAAAAACCTGGAAAGTGCAGGGAATTTTACTTTTTTTCAAAAGTTCAAGTTACCAAGATGAATTCTAAAATATGTAAACTACCAATGAACAAATTCATGAGCAAGTGAATAAAATAATAATGATGAATAAAATAAAATAAATAGTAATTTTACTTCATAGCTTTTTTTTTGCTAAGTTTATTTATTTGTAAGTAAGTATTTAATTGTGTATTACAGAAGCAAAAAATATTTATTACTTAGTTTGAAATGCATTTTAAAGCTTATGCTAATTTAATTAGAGAGTATGAGATTAGTCATCAATCCGTTCTATGATTTCAGTTTTAATGAATTCTGCTTTGCCTCCCTGTTTTTATTTAATTAGTTTTTTTTTCTGTGCCAGGATATTAATGTTCATATAGAATATCAGTGTTCGCTCGTTCGTAATACTGCATATTCATGCAGGGAAAACACAGGGAATTTTTCCCCTGGAATTGAGTGGCAACCCTGTCAAACGACTGGTTTTTCGATAATATCTACATTGGCAGTTTTAAAGTAAACAAAATTTGCTATAATATGAATCCAAAACCATCTTTTTTGACCCGATAGTTTTCGAGATATAGTCTCTTAAAGTTTTTTTTTTTTTTTTTTTTGAATCTCGCAATTTTTTTATTCTGAAGAAAAAGGGTCAAAATTGATTTAGAACGGCAAAATATTATGAAAAATTGCCAAATCTTCTAGGCATCTGTGGAAGAGGAAGGAATTATAAAACAGACCTCAAATTTTTTTTATGGAATTTCTATGCCCCAATGGGCACCTTTTCTGCCCTGCCTAGAGATGAAAATGGTCGGGAAAAAACCGGAGTTTTTTCCCATTTTTTTCTGAGGAGGTTTATTTCCACTCCGGAAAAATTGAATTTTTCAAATTTTCAGTAAAATGAAATTAAAACTTTCAGCACAAAATGATAAATTTAGAAATTTATCATTCTTACGCTATTTTCTTCTTCACCTCCACCCCTCTCTCTCACCATAATAACCTCTTGCTTTGGTAATGCAAGTTGAATGATATTACAATTTGCCTATAGATTAAGGAGAACTGTTAGAGCTGAGAAATTTTAATATATGAACATTGTTAAAAATAAAACTTTAACTTAAAGTTCAAATTTTAGTCTAAAAAACTAGCTGCGTGGCCCGGCGTTGCACGGGCTGTAATGTAGTGAAGGCAGTTTGAGAAAACTACTCGCCACCAAGGCGGCTCGCCTTTAAAGTAATGAGGAAAGTTTAAACAGTTTACTCGCCGTCAAGGCGGCTCGCCTTTACAGTAGCGAGGAAAGTTTCAAAAAACTACTCGCCGCCAAGGCGGCTCGCCTTTAAAGTACCAAGGAAAAGTTTAATAAACTACTCCCCGATAAAGCGGCTCGCTAAAAAGCTTTCCTGCATCAAAGAATCAATCGAATTATTTGCACATGCTTCCTCAAAAATAAAGACGATGTCAAGTAGCGCATGCTTAGCACTCTCCCTAAATAACAAATAAAATTCCTTTCCAAAAATAATTATTTACAAACCGCTTTCTTCCTGTAAAATTAATTGCAAAATTCTAAACGAAAAAGTTCTTTTAATATTTGGATCGCAGCCAAAAAAAGCCCCTTCTAAAAACAGCAATTGCAATTTTATTTAAAAACACATTTTCAAAATGGTACCAGAGAAAAAATATGTCATTAATAATTAGAATAAAAACAATTGTTAGAACTTTGTTATAACACGTATTCCAAATGACAATGGAAAAAAATAACACTCTTTCATTTTAAAAAGTTCAATTTAATTAACGTTTTAATTTAAAATCGCAACAGAAAGAAATAAATATATTGGAATTTTAAATAGTTCAATAATTTAATTAACGTTTTAATTCAAAATGGCAACGGTAAGAAATAAATATCTTGGAATTTTAAGCAGTTCAATAATTTAATTAACGTTTTTATTCAAAATGGCAACGGTAAGAAATGTCTTGGAAGTTTAATCATTTATTAGGCTTAATCGCTTTAAACTTGACTACTTATTAATTATATCTTCGCTAATTAAAATCGTATAATTATATAAACTGAAACTAATGAAGCCTGAAAAATTACCTATCTATCGGTACCTGGTTCGACTTTCAGTTCATTGGCGTTCAGGAGAAAGAAGCGTGACATAGATAGATAGTTAGAAAGAAAGATAGATACTCGGTTTTTAATATAAGTAGATATTTGATCACACTTGTTGAATGCATATGCATATTTATATACTCATATTACCAGTTTAAAATTCGTTTCAACTTTTCAAAATTTCAACCAACACTTACCTTGCTCTCAAGGGTCAAATGCAGCCTCAGGGAAAATTTATTGCTTGAATAGAACCATTATAGATATTTAAAGAGTTTTACCCTTCAAGCGTGCATTTGTTTAGAAAACAAAAAATGATTATGGCAATTCCCAACTATTAAAACTCTCTCAATACAACAACTCTACATAGAAACTTCTTTAACAAAACCAACGTCTTTTTAGTGAAGAACTAATTTTACTTCTTCATGAAATGAATAAGCATAACTTCAGCCACAGAACTAGGTTTTCTCTGACTATATTGCCGTGCTTGCTAAGCACATAGTAGAATCTGCAATTGAGCTCAAACTGAGATATTGCATTTTAAAGAGCTGCGCCTCCATATATTTTGTTGTGATGACCTTTTATTCAGCAGATTAAAAAAAAAGTTACCAATCACAAATGACTGCAAAACATTTTATTAATAACACATGCGAAACAGAGAGCTACCTCTGGTTAATTGCTGTCTAACATTTTTTCGTGAGACGAGACCTCTGTCGAATCTGCGCACGCGCCAAGTCTGTTCTGACTCTCTTGAAATAGGGGGGAAATGCAACGAGGAAGTAGTAAGCGAACAAAAACTGAAGGCGTCGGGAAGTGCGCATCCTAAAACTATCTCCCCTTTTTCAAATGGAAGCGTTCGTGGCTGCCGGGCGCACAATACGCAAACAGACAGTACTCCGATTTTGTTGAAAAGTAGGGGTACGACTATTGTGCTTAGCAAGGCAGTGCAGTAAGTTGAAACTCCAATTTAAATTTTGTTCAGGTTTAGAAACCATTACCCAGTTTATAGTTTTCTATTAGAAAGGTTTGGGTGTGGAAAAACCAGAACTCAATAGTTTTCATTTTTAGATAGTGAGATTATATTGCAAGAGAGAAAAATCATTCTAATTTTTCTTTCAAACACTATTATTGATGTTTGAAAGTATCTACTTATTATTTTAAGTTTTAAAGGCAGTCTAAAATAGAAAATTTAATTGTAAGGGTTAGACACACTTTATCCAATATTAACAGTGAAATGACAATATGATTCATTTGTGGGGTTTGACCAAGAAAGCTTTGAGTCATAAAACAGAAAGGCTATTTCTTTCCTATTAAAACCTACCTAATTATGCGTATTTCTGTCATCAGGAAAAATAATATGTGTTGATTGCATATATTTTTAATGATTAACCTTTTAAATGGTCCAAGAAAAACAAAACTATTAAAAAACGCTTTTTTTAATTGTAAAAAAGTCAATTTTTCATTTTTTCCAATTTTTCCGGAAAAAACAGGAAAAAAAAACGGTTTTTTTCCATCGCTTCAAAATTTCCGGAAATTTTACATCTCTAGCCCTGCCTATTGTCGAAAAAAAAAAATTTTAATGATTTGCTAAAATTCTCAAAAAAACTGCATTTTTTCCAAACTTCAACGCATTTGCGCATAATCAACAAATGGATCAAAAAATTTCAATTTTTTTATGTGCACTTTGCTCCCCAATGGCACCTTTTCCGCAATATCCATCATCAAAGTAAAAAAAGTATTTTTCGGCTCACCCTATTGTGCATAAAATGATCTGTCGCATTCTTTAAAAGGATGGATTTGTCACCGAGAGTGAGCTGAAGGATTGGATCAAATACACCCAGAGGAAATACATATTGGATGACGTGGACAAACAGTGGAAGGATCACAACGCAGAGAAGAAGGAGAAGCTGGATTGGGAGTCGTACAAGAAAGTTACGTACAGTTTCATTGATGGTAATTGTCTCTTGTTTTTAGATGCTGTTGCTTATTGTTAGTATTTGTATAAATTTCTTCTCTTTTCTCTATATGACTATGTTTATTATTATATTTCATTATCTTATTAATTATTACAAAGTTATTGATAATGTTTTTGGACACTTGTTTTACTGCTTATTTAATGACTTTTTTTCCCTCTGAAAATGAAAATTCTAATATTGTGTGCCTAGAATAAAAAGAGCACGACTCACGGTTCGAAATGACTGCTGGTCCACTGGTCCCGGACCAGTGAAACTCACCTCGAACCACCAGAAAAAAAAATCAGTATTCTGCGGGAAAACCAGCTGCTGAAAATTGTCAATCACGCAAAACCTACGACTAACTTAATAGTGAAAGCAAAAATATGAATTCTGAAAAGTAATTATATGCATATCAGGGGTGATTGTGTTCCAGTATTTTACCCTATTTCTGGTATTTTCATGATTGATTCTGGTATTTTCGTGTTCGAAAATACCGGAAATAAAATATTTTTAATTATGCTTTTGTCTTCCCACCTTCGGTATTTTTTTTTATTTTTTGAATTTTCGGTGATTTTCCGATAATCTACTTATATTAAAAACTGAGTATCTTTCTATCTATCTATGTCACGCTTCTTTCTCCTGAACGCCAATGAACTGAAAGTCGAACCAGGTACCGATAGATAGGAAATTTTTCAGGCTTTATTAGTTTCAATTTATATAATTATACGATTTTAATTTAGCGAAGATATTAATTAATAAGTAGTCAAATTTAAAGCGATTAAGCCTAATAAATGATTGCCACGAAATAAATAAAATTTTGAAGCTTGAGGCTCCCGGGGCTCAGCCCCTCATCCTCCAGTGTGCTATTATTAAAGGTTTCCCCGGATGGGGACATGGCTATTGTTCATCGCAGGATTGATTGCGTGGATGCACGAGGGTATTGACTTCCTCTCACGAGAGTACCAGACTAATAATGGCCTAGGCACTAAGAATTTTTAATTTAGTAAAAAGTTTAAATATCAATTTCCTCTCAAAAAGATAGTTGTACAAATTTCTTTTCTTTTTTCATTGTTTTGTTTGTTTGTTTTAATGCATGTACAAATAAATAGTTTTAAATTTTCCCTTGGTTCTTTTCTTTTTTTTTTTCACTAATTCAAAATAATAATAAAATAAAACAGTAAAAAATACGAATAATAAAAAGAATAAATAAATAAATTAAATTAAATAAAATAGAGAAGTAAAAGGCTCCAAGCCAGAGTGCATAAGAAATAAATCGAGTTGTGAAGTAGGGAGAGTGGACCCACAGCGGATCCACAGACCCCACCTCGACATTGATACTAGGCTAGCAGAGCACGAGGCCTGCGAGAATTTGCTGGATCCAACGGGTCATACAAAGGAAGGTTGTCCAGAAGGGGATTGCCCACACGAGGGATGTTAGTGTGAAATTTCTTGGCGAGCTTTTTGCAGAAGTCACGGAGAGTCGGGATGCCAACTTCTTCCACTAATTTATCTGTACGAATGTACCAGGGAGGATCGCAGGCAGCTCTGACCATTGTCCTCTGAAGGTTCTCAATTCGGTTAAAATTAGAAATTGCAGAAGTAGCCCAGATGGGCGCTCCATAAATAATAATGGGTCTTAAACAGGACTTATAAATGAGCAGTTTATTATCCGTTGATAAAACGCTCTTTTTGTGCAAGAGACAATTTAGAGGTCTTTTAGAAGTTAGGTATTTTTTGCGTACCTCTTCAATATGAGGTCTCCAAGTCAAGTTACAGTCGAAAGTTACGCCTAAATATTTTGCCTGCTTAGACCAGTCAATCGGGTCGGTATAAAGGTGTAGCTTAATGGGAGGAAGATCAGCTGTTCTAGTGAAGAAACAGGTAGCTATGCTTTTATTAGCTTTAACTTTAATTTTCCAAGTCCTGAGCCAGATATCTAGTTGTATGAGATGGTTTTGTACAGCTGAAAAGGCTTGATAGAGACCCTGTGCGGAGGCTAGTATGCAGGTATCATCTGCGTAAATGGCAAGATGTGTGTTGTCCATGTGTGGGATATCGTTCGAGAAAATAGAGTAAAGAGTAGGGCCTAAGAGGCTGCCCTGAGGCACCCCAGCCCGTACACGTCTGGGTGATGAGAGGGTCTCTCTCACTCGAACGATGAAGTGCCTATTCGTTAGATAGGAGCGAAGAATGTTTATGAGTGCATGGGGAATCCCAAGGTGTATGAGTTTGTAAATAAGTGCGTCGATCCAGACCCTATCGAATGCCTTCGCTATGTCAAGAAAAAGTCCAATAGTTTTTTGTTGGTTCATCTGCCCTTCTCGGATAATTTCAGTTACTCTAAGGAGTTGGTGGTTAGTAGAGTGCTTCTTACGGAAGCCGAACTGCTCGGCTTGTATGACATCGTGATCCGCAAGGAATGCAAGAAGTTTATTCAGGATGCAAAATTCAGTAAGTTTGGACAGTGCTGGGAGTAAGCTGATTGGACGGTATTCTGCCGGTTCCGCTGTTGCTCTCTCCTTTAATAAATGATTAAATATGAAATCCATTGTTGAAACGCGGTTGCCAAACCTATGAAACAGTGATAACAATGATAATGAGAATTTTGAATAAAGGCTTAACTAAATCAAACACGAAACTCATAAGCGGGCCACTTACATAGTATTTTTATCGCTAGCTACTGGTAATATTTTGAAACATTCATTTGTTGAAAAGCCATCTACTTATATTAAAAACTGAGTATCTATGTCTGCTTTTTTCCTTTGAGCGAGCTGAACTTACTGAAACTTTCCTCACCATCTTGAAGGGGCGAAGCATCTCAATAATTCGAATGATTTTTTTATATAGGAAAAAAGTAAAGGCGTGAAGCGCCTGTTAGCGAGTCGCCTTGGCGGGGAGTTCTTTCTTGAAAATTTCCTCACTACTTTAAAGGCACGAAGTGCCCGTGCAACGCCGGGCCACGTGCGTGGTATGTTTTGAAATCGAATGAACATTAAATTATACTAAATAATATAACTTCAGAATGAGGTAAAAGTTAGAGAGGGGGCACGTTATGCATCAACATGCCGCAGGAAGCTAATCTAGCTGCCCTGGCAGCTAGTTACTAATAATATTCATCGAACAAAAATGTTAAGATGCCATTATTTTTTTTTGACTAAAAACTATTTGAAACTATTCGAATGTATGAAATGTGTCTTGCTTGTTTATGAAAGGCAATTTATTATTACATATGTATAATTATAAAATTAGGTGTGCTTAAATAATAGGGGGCCTTGGTTTTTTGAAAGAAGCACCCCCCCCCCCCTCCCCCAAACACACACATTTTCTCTTCAAAACTTTCCTTTCGGGTATTTTTTCATGAACTCACAATCACACCTGGCATATAGAAATGTTCATTTTGAAAGATTAAGCAAACCCCTATCAGTAGAAAAATGTTTTACTCTTTGCTTATTTTGTCGTCATTATTGTCTCTACTAATAATAAAGCTGAAGGTTTGTCTTTCTGTCTGTCACACGCGTAGCGCCAAAACCATTCGGTCGATTTTCATGCCACTTGGCACAAAATTAGTTTGTAGCATGTAGTTTTGCACCTCGAAGCGATTTTTCAAGAATTCCATTTCGTTCTTTTTCTATTCGAACTCTTAGCAAAATTCGATAAAATAGGGAAGAAATATTGCATACACATTTTCAAGTCTTATGTCATTCGAAAGCTTGAAATTTTCTGCACAAAATGAAGTTTTTTCGAAGTTTCTACGATCATCAGGAGAGCTGTAACAATTGTTTTTAGAATCCCGGAATTCAAGGCTTACCTTCAGTAAAGCAAGCCAAACGATTCTAAAATGGTTGAACTCGAAAATAAAATTTGTTTGAAAAGAGAGATGAAATGAATTATTTCATCAGCGGAATTCAACTTTTCATGTTGTTACCATGGTTACGTATTCATACTTACTTTTGTTTCGTTCTTTTTCCAGCGTTGCCAGACGTGGTATTTTTGATACTACAGTAGTATTTTTTCGGCCCAAATAAGAAGCGTAGTATTTTTCTGTCAACCCTGTTTCCAGTATACTAATGACTTAATTAAAAGATTTGGTGGATTTTTTTTTTTTTTCATTTTCATAGATTTCGCATTTCAGCAATATTGATTTTGGCAACGTTAGGGAACAGTAGTAGGTGCGTCTATCGCCTATTTAGCGAGAAAGGGGTACCCAAAGCACAAAGATTAATCAAATATTGTATAAATTGCGACATTGTATCGTTCTTTTTAAAGTGTTTCATTTCAGAAAATGTATTGTTTTGTTTTTAAAGCTAGGAAAGGAAACTTTCTTCTTCTTTCAAATTTTGGTAAGATTTATGTTGGTTTCTGTGAGCAACAAAATTGTTCTTATTTTCTCTTTTGGCTTATTTTTGTGCATCCCCCTTGGGGTTGCATTCGAATGTCCCAAGGGGGTGTTTTACCCCTTTTATGGAGGAAATCAGTGTTTATTTCAATGCAGATGAATTGGCGCTAGCACTTGGCGATATATCGCCAAGCCTTCGGTCGCCAAGTATTTGTCGCCAATTTAAAAAAATTTTTTTTTTTTGGTTCAATTTGGCACTATTGGCGATATTTGCGAAAAATCCACTGAATGATGTTAAAATCGACGATATTTAGGAGATTAATCATTGTAAAACATTTTTTTGCATTGTTTCGTGGCAAACTAGGGATATAAATGTTTGAATTGTTATCTTGATCACTCCAAGCACTATTTTAGCACTTAAGGTATCTAATAAGAAATGTACACGTAAAAGGAAGTAGTGTGAAGTCTATACCAGATTTTCCGGATACTTGAATGCCGGATAGATGAGCTTTTACTGTATATGTGTTGAAATGTAGTGTTTTGTTTTTTCAGTTTATTCAATGAGTTACAAATGAAACAGTTGTATTTTCAACAAAAGTAATCATAAAATAAGTGATTTTAAGTGCAAACACGTTTAGTATTAAATCTACGTAAAAGCAAATCATGTTGTCTGCGGACCAGTACATGTTCATATTGACTCCTTCTTCCCTGTCGACAGAAACAAAGTCCGAAGACGACGAGAACGACATCACGCTCTACAAGGAGATGATGCAGAGAGACAAGAGGAGGTGGGAGGTGGCCGACAAAGACGGCGACAACCACCTCTCCAAGGAGGAATTTGCCGACTTCCTGCACCCCGAAGACTCCCCGAGGATGCACGAGACGGTCATCACGGAGACCATCGAAGACATCGACAAGGACGGCGACGGCCGGATATCTGCCCAGGAATATATCGGTGAGGGATTCTTTTCTGGTGTCTTTCGTGATTTAGTTACTGTATTTTCGGGTAGATACGTTTTTAAAAGCTGAATTTTTAGTCCTGCGGCTTATACGCCATGGCGGCTTATACGATGTAAATTTTTTTTTGTTTTGTTTTTTTAAAGTTCATGCTCTGTTTATTTTTTCCTAAAGCAAAGCAAATTAGAGTTCGACATCGAAAGCCACTACTGCCACGCCCTTGAACAGTTCTATTTTAAAAAGGGTAACACCATTTCTGCTTATTCAAATGTTATTTTATTTTACTAGATCTGATAACGAAGGGGAATAAATTAAGAAAAAAAACCATCAACAATAACCAACATATCAAAAAACGAGTCCAAACCGAAAACAAATAAAAAAAATCAAAATCGCCAGTGATAAGGAAGGGGAATAAATTAAGGAAAAAAAAACATCAAAGATTATTCCAAACGGAAAAACAAAATCGCCCGCTGTCCCATTGTGAGGGAATGGGAAGTTAGGTTGCTATAGAGACTACCAGAGAGTAGGACAGGGTTACTATAAGTTGTAGTTATCGCCAAAATGTTGCAACATTTTAATTATCTATGATATTAAAACAGTTTTCAAATCAATGTTACAAATTCTTTGTCATTGTTTTTTAACGATGTCAATACGACAATACTGCATCATAGATTCTTGCAGATTAAATTTTTAACTAAGTTTTATGTGACATATACGCCGATACGGCGTATCTGATGAAACACATTTTTTTCTCTGTAATTTTGCGAAGTGCTGCGTATACGGTGATGCGGCTTATCTACCCGAAAATACGGTATCCAACCAGGGATTGCAAAACAGGGATGATTGTGTTCCGGTATTTTACCGGATTTCCTGTACTTTCTAAATCGATTCTGGTATTTTCATGTTCGAAAATACCGGAAATAAAATATTTTTAACTATGCTTTTGTCTTCCCACCTTCAATATTTTTTTTTATTTTTCGAATCTTTGGTGATTTTCCGATAATTACTAATAATATTCATCGAACAAAAATGTTAAGATGCCATTCTATTTTTTTTTTGACTAAAAACTATTTGAAACTATTCAAATGTATGAAATGTGTCTTGTTTGTTTATGAAAGGCAATTTATTATTAAATACGTATAATTATAAATTAAGTGTGCTTAAATAATAGGGGCCTTGGTTTTTTGAGAAAAGCCCCCCCCCCCCCCACACACACATTTTCTCTTCAAAACTTTCAGGTATTTTTCATGAACACACAATCACCCCTGGCCAAAGCAGGCCCGGCCTGAAAAACCTGCTTGGGTTTTTTCGGGCGGGCCCACTTGAAAAATACCCGTTATGTCGGTAAAGTGGGTATTTTCAAAATTTATTGCATAGTGAAAGCATTAATTTCAGAAGCAATTTTGATCCATAACAAGCCTAGAAATTGTTATTCATCAATTTAGTTATAATATGTAGTCTTGGTCAGTACTTGGTCCAGAAATGGCCATCTTCCTTTCTTGACAGATTACGTATTAAAAATAAAACTGTACGTGAATTTCACTAAATTTTTTTTTTTTAAATACTTAAACTATAAAAAAGGCAATACAGTCGACGCTCGTTATAACGACCACTCGTTACAAAGACCATCCTAATATAACGACCGGTGAGAAAACCCCCAACTGTATCCCAATATACTCTATGTTCTACCTCTTATAGCTACCACTCGTTATAAAGACCGTTTTCTGTAGGACAGAGACGGTCGTTATATCGAGCGTCGACTGTAATTGTTTTAATCTATAAATTCAATTCTGTATCAATTAAAAAATATAATATCCATTTAAAAAATTCAATATTACAATGCTTTTTCCAAATTTGTCTAAGAAATTTTTTAGGAAGTTACAGTCGCTTCATTGCTCCCCTGATTCTATGAAACGTAAAAGTAGGTGCACAATGATATTAAAATAATTCTTGAAAAAAACTGGAGAAAACCTGGGTTTTTTCAAAAAACCCCGGGTTTTTCAAACCCTGTATCTGACTGTTATTTTAATGATTTAACTGTTTATTATTTATCTTTCATGGTTTCTGGGGTCTGGGTGAGCCATGTTTTTTCTCGGAAATGGTGAAAGATTGGGCTAAGAGATTTTTATACATGTTAATATGACATGTTTTACATTCTTTAACACGTCCTTTTCTCGCTAAGTAGAAATAAAAAAATACATAGTTAATATTTTGCTCAAAACCACTTTTAAATTAGCGTTTTTGATGACTTTTGACTCCATAAAAAATATTTATCAATATATCATCAAATCCTTGTGTTAAAATGTAAAAAACTAGGTAATGTAAGTGTCATTAAAAATTGACCTTGTAAGAAAAAGGAACATGAACATGAAAAATTGGTATGGTTGTAAAGATAAAAGTTTAAACTTTTATGAACTGATATAAAAAAGTAAAGTTTTGGTCTGCGTTGCCTTAGCTGCTCTCCTTAATGATCTAACTGAGCCATTCGGTGGTGACCAACATAACATTTTCAGCTGGTTTTAGAACTCTTCTCATTTGAACTAATTTATGGTTGAATTTGTGAATTTAAGATGTAGATGGTGAATGTTTCTTTTTTTTTTTTTTTTTGCGAAAACGACATTGTGACTAACGTAACATTTTTGTTGCAAAAATAAGTACTTCAGGTTAACTCATCCAGGGACGTAACTAGGCCCTTTTTGAACAGGGGCAAGACTTCGCTTCAGCGCCCCCCTCCCTCATAAAAATAAAATTAAATATTTATCGAAAAAAAGTCATAACGCCAACGTCTGGACCGTCATATAAGGGGGAAAATTATACTCAACGCATATTACATAGAAAATGAACAAAAGCGCAACTAAATATATACAATACTTTCTCAAAGTCAAAGGGACAAGTTTTCCCTCTTCACACCCCTGAATATCGAGCCAGATCGACCACCAATGACGCATCGGTTTTAGTACTCCATTTTCTCATACACTTTCTGCTCATATGTTTGATGCTTTTTTTTTTCGAAAGTATGCTTATTAGTTAATGAAAGTTTTTAATTTAAAATGTCAAGTCAATTCTAAAACTTCTCATGCATTTCAATATGAGAATTGCTTATGGCTTATAGGCTTCTTTTTCATACTGTAATGATTTCAAATGTGAAAAGATTTATAAAATGATGTCGAAGTATATGTGGGCTGAATCAAAATGAATAGGTTAAAATTTTAGAAAAAAGTATTTAAAAGACAAATAATGAAGAAACAGTTTAATCTGGGAAAAGGGACGAATTTTCCGCTTCTTTGTGCCGGAGAACTTCCCAAAGCTTCATTTCTCAAAGTTCTTAGATAAGATGAAACACTTTTACTGGTCACTCCCTAAAAGAAAATATATTCATGCGATTTAACTGCACCCTCCTTACTTTTTCTCCCCTTCGATCTTTTCCACATTAAAAGACATTTCTTTAACTGTCTGCCTGTGCCTGTATTGGGCTTTTTTTTTTTATTTTTAGTGAAAGCTGGCTTTTAAAAATTTGTCCTTTTTGTTTTTTTAATAATGAAAAGAAAATTATGCAGTTGCTTTACCAGTTCAGCGCCCCTAAAATCTGGCGCCCGGGGCATGAGCCCCGTCTGCCCCCCTCTAGTTACGTCTCTGAACTCATCCCCAGCGATAGATTCGGAGGCTTGAACAGATTTGGCGGTTTATTTGGCAGGTTTAGATAACTGCGTGTGCATACGAACAACCACCAATTATTATTTAAAATATTGCTAGATAGGCGGCACTGCAAACTGTGAAAATATTTTACCATTTCACTTTGCCCAACATTCCCCTATATGTGATTTATCAAAATGATACAGCAGATTATCCTCATTGTTATGATTTTTTAGTTTCATTTTGCAATAAACTTTGGCCTACGATGAAATTATTCGGAAAGATAATTAGTCGAACTAAATTGCAGCATTGTAATTAAATTCCTGATGTTAATGTACTTGGAAAAGCTAAATTGTGTGTCACGTGTCACAGGTGACATGTACAGCGGGAGCGAGGAGGACGAGCCCGACTGGGTCAAGAACGAGAAGGAGCAGTTCACGGCCTACAGGGACAAGGACAACGATGGCTTCATGGACAGGGAGGAGATCAAGGAGTGGATTTTCCCCAGCGAATTCGACGACAGCGAAGCCGAGTCGAGGCATCTCGTCCACGAAGCGGATGATAATAAGGTGAATGGACATCTTTTTAATACGCTTTTATTAGTTTCACATATGGGTTTGTTTGTTTGTCTGTATGTAGGGGAGAGTGGTAATGAATGGGCCACTTTATGGTTTTGAATTTTTGTAATTTTTTCTAACACTTTGTTTTAACTCTAAATTGGTGTTTTAGTTACTTTACTTATCTGGCTATCTAAAAAAGTCATACAAGTTGGATTAGTTTTATTATAATAGAAAATAAAAATTTTGAAATTTGGCCCATTCAACCCCACCTATGGGGTTGAATGGGCCACTAAATGAATTCAATGAAAACATGTGGATTTAATCTTTTATTTGCTGAATATGACAAAATAAATGTGGTACTTGACATCATGATACGAAATCATACTGAAATTAAAATTATATAAACATCAAAACTGATGCAATTAAAATATAAGTGGTGCATACCAATTGTAGCAGAAAAATGACTAAATAATGAGATTGTAAGAAATAAATAACATCAAATATATATAAAAAAATAACAGATAATACACACTATGATTTAACAAAATTTATATATTTCAAAAATAATATTAAAAATCATTTTCAAACTTGTCAAAATTCAAATTAATTAAATTCAAATTTTTTTTAAATTTACTAGACATCGGGAATAAGAAATATCTAACTTAAGTTACCAAGA
The DNA here is from genome assembly GCA_038373865.1 of Uloborus plumipes. Lineage (NCBI taxonomy): Eukaryota > Metazoa > Arthropoda > Arachnida > Araneae > Uloboridae > Uloborus > Uloborus plumipes. Next base: position 16,284 of record JAXGGA010006240.1, read on the forward strand.
AAGAAAATGGAATTGTACTGTAAGGGGGGGCTTTTTCAAGCCACGCACTGCGACCAGATGTCTATTGTACTATAGGAATATAATATAGATCTGCAAATTATATTTAGAAGTTACTACAAACCTATTTTGACGACAGTAATCTTTATCTATGACAGTCAGTTGTGTTTCATATTAATGCGAAAATCCAAAGAAAAGGGAGAAAAACAATATTTAGGTGGCCCATTCATTACCATGACATAGTGGCCCATTCAGCCCCACCTATACTTTTGGAATACATTTTGGTTTTTTGAGTACATTGAATTTAGATAACATCAAAATACATCTTAAGATTAGTTTATAAATATGGAAAGACTAGCTTATACATATGTATGCAGTGAAATACTTGGTACATTTTAGCTAGGAAATGTTTTGCTAAAACGGGAAAAACTTACTTTTCAGTCAGATTCTTGACCATGCCACTCTAGTTTGAAAATGGCTCAGCGCAAACGAATGAAAATTGGATGAGTTTAGTAGAACAAATAGCTACATCTATTGGTGGCATCAAAAAAAAATTCATGCAAATACTTTTTCATATTTTGTTAGTGGCCCATTCATTTCCACTCTCCCCTATGTGTGTTTCTGAGTAAAAGATAAAATTCACGTTCTTTGCAATATAAAAGTAATATATTTAATTTTTTTTTATTAGCAGTAAAGGCTGAACTATATTACATGTTGATGTATTATAACTGTTTCAGTTGTTTGTGTATGTAACTCTGAATAAAAGATAAAACTCACATTCTTTGCACATATAAGAGTAATATATTTGGTACTATGATTAAGATTAATGGCTAAACTATATTACATGTTGATGCATTTATAAGTGCATGTAAACGAAGCGGATATTCAATAGTTTTGAAAACCAGAGGGAAATGAGTTATGAATATCATGAAATATAGTTTAACCTTTAGTATTGATGAGATAGTATTAAGTATATTATACTTAATACTATCCTACAACTTAAGGTAGTTTGATTAACTGTAAAAGCTTATTTTTTAGTTTTTTAAGTTACATTTAATTATTTTCTTTAGTTTTTGTAATTTCATGCAGGGCCGTGACCTGAGTTTTATTTTGAGGAGGGTTTTACAATACATTTCCCGTGAAATCTTTTAATTATTTTGGGGCAATTAGAAACTTGAACCGGTCCTAAGTATGTCATGTAATATAGCGATGGAAAGCGTTATTTCTTGCCTTCACAGTGGTTTTTGTATTTTTATTCTACTATAATTAGAAAAGAAGTTCATGTAAAAACTTTTTTTTTTTTCGCTTTTTAACAGTTCTGTACTTTGTACAGTTTTTGAAGTCCAAATCTAAAACTTGGCAGGATGACTTATCTTATCTTACGTGTCCTTCACACCCATTTTTCTGTGAGTCTGAAATGGGTGAGGTCAAAAATTTTTTTCTGCAAATGAACTTAGCCTCTAAAAACCAAAATTAAGCCCTTGTTCCAACATTTGGCAATAGAATATTTGCCAATTTCCTGTTTTTTAAAGTAGTTTTCATGTTCCTTTAAACAAAATATTTATCTGTCCCATGTATCTAATTTTGCATTGGCAATTAATATACACTAAAAAATGAATGCTGTTTTTACAGCTAATTTTACAGTAACAAGCTGTAAAAATTGCTAATTTTACAGTACTAAGCAGTAAAAATAGCTAATTTTACAGTACTAGGCTGTAAAATTGCTAATTTTACAGTACTTAACTGTTGAATTGTTAACTTTACAGTACTAGGCTGTAAAATTGCTAATTTTACAGTACTTAACTGTTGAATTGTTAACTTTACAGTACTAAACTGTAAAATTGCTAATTTTACAGTACTTAACTGTTGAATTGTTAACTTTACAGTACTAAACTGTAAAATTGCTAATTTTACAGTACTTAACTGTTGAATTGTTAACTTTACAGTACTAAACTGTAAAATTGCTAATTTTACAGTACTTAACTGTTGAATTGTTAACTTTACAGTACTAAACTGTAAAATTGCTAATTTTACAGTACTTAACTGTTGAATTGTTAACTTTACAGTACTAAACTGTAAAATTGCTAATTTTACAGTTTCAAACTGGAACCTCTGCTACCAGTATTATACTTTTGTTTTTACAGTATAATACAGCTGCTAAATTTTACGAAAATAAGCTGTAAAAATGCCAACTTTACAGTAAGAAAGTGTATAATTTTTAGGTTTACATTTTATTACTGTGCATGTAGAGTTCGACGGGTTCGATTATCGTTCTTTCCAACGGGATGGTTGGCAGCGAGTGTAAAAATGATTGCAGAAGTCAAGGACGACTCATTGGAGGTTTAGTCCCAGAATTTATTTGACTTTTTTACATGCTAAGGGACACATGACACGAATAGAAAATATGTACATTTTCAATCAGGAACACATTGTAGATTTTTCACCAAACATCCAAGCAACTCAAGCTCGCAAAATCATCTCTCGGGAGCCTCCCAAAAATCGTCCTCTCCTCACAATCTCCCCCGTGCCACTTCCGCTGCGTCCAAGGCATCCAGATCAAATTCCCCCCACCCCACAGGTGGCCAGAGGTCAAGACGGGATGGGCAAAATGACCTTCGAGAGCGTGAGACCGCAGTTGTGCACGACAGTGCATTTTATAGTCGTAAACTGGAACCTCGGCTGCCAGTAGAGTACGGGTCATTTCATGTGAAATCAACACACTGATTCAGACTTGATGTCTCAGATTTTCATGATTTTTGGTATGCAGCATTATATCATAGACATATGAAAAAATACCAAATTTCAGTTACATAGCCCAATTATTTTTGAAGTTATAAATTTTTTAAATTTTAAATTTCTTTGAAAAAACACCATACTTTAACACATTAAAATGCCTATAGGCTCGCAACCAGTGGTGATATTAACCTGGGACTGGTCTCATTTTAAAGCTGTTGAATAGGGCTTTATTATGATATGCTACAACATAGGGGTTAAATTTTTAAAAAAATTTAAATTTTAAAATTAAATTTTAAATTTTAAATTTTTCAAAAAGTGGCAATTTTAAAAATTCCAAAAAATTACCAAAAATTGTTTGTGATGTCTTAATACATATTGCAAAATTCTATGATGGGATCTCAATGGGATCAGGAGATACAGGGCTTCAGAAATACACGTTTTGTGAAAAATACCAGAATTAGTATCAACAGAGGAAATTTTGTACAGTTTATTGAATGAAACAAACAACACATATCAATAAAACAAGCAGTGGCTATTACTTTTAATTTTTTAAATAGAGGAATATCACATAGACACTTACCATTCTCAGCCTTATTTTATGAGTTAATTATTAACAAATTAATTTATGAAGACTTCAATTGTTGGAAGATACCCACACATTTGTTTAGTTCACTGTCTGGTAAACTGTATGTTCGGCCAGTCTGAGTGGTGGGGTTCACTTTGCACATTACATCTGAAAATGGGATCCACAGTGTGTCAGGTGGTGTGGGATATATAAATGAGGATGACGGACCTGAAGGATGGAGGAATGTAACTTGCACTTGACTGCTGTCTTCATCTTTATCCAGAACATAACTCAACCACCAAGTCTCATTATAGATAGATGTTATATACCCACTAATGTCTGAAAATGATGTCTGCTGAACGTCCTTCAAAACAGGAAATATGCTTGAAACATCTGCAGAAGAAAATAACTTTGCATTTACTTTGGTTCCACATCTGAGAGGTATAAAGGCATGAAATTTTTGGGTTCCTGATATAGTTAGAGCTGTATCGTACCGGTTAGCCAGTTGTTCTTCAGTTTTAATGTATTCTTCAATGGTCACAAATACAAAGTCGATGTTAGCTATGTTCTTATGTGACCATTCAAATAATTGCCTTGCATTCGTGATTTGATCCTGATACGGTCTTTGTAGGCTTGCTCTGGCGGCTAGTCTTTTTACTGTGGCCCCGAGCCCATCGCATGGACCTTTGCCATGTGCTGTAGCTGAAAAGTGCCATTCAGCCTCAGCTCCAAAATCTTGCTTGTAATTACACAAGTTAATAAAATTTTTTTTATTTTTGTATTGGGCTGCAGAGCCATCAGAGAAATAAAAGAATTTTTTGACAGGTCTTTGAAATTTGCACTTCAAGTATTCCATCAATTTTTTCTGGAACAGGTAGACAGCTGTAGTGTTGTGGTTGAGGCAGTCTGATATTATTACGAAATTTAAATGCTCAACTTCCTTCTCTTTAAAATATACCACAAAAGGGTGAATGGTTGCCTGAGTATTCGACCAATGATATGATTGTGCCTCGTCTTGTATAATAATAGAATAATTCTCAGAAAAGTCACAAATAACAGCTACTTCACATTCCAGAAGATTTTCCTTTGTGTGTCTCAAAAATGCACTTTGTTCTTTTGCTATAAAGTGATGACGAAGTAAGATAGGAAGTTTATTACAAAATACATCAATAAATTCACTAACCGGTTTTTGGATAATTTCTAAGTTACATCGATCCACAGAGATCCACTGTCTGTATGTGATAGTCTCAATTGCATTGTCTTCATATGCTTTTTCCAAAAGTTCTCTAATCCCTCTGGTACCCGGACATGACACACAAGTTGAAAAGAAGCAGTCAGTTGATGGTGGGGGGCTGCAAACCATCATTTGCAGGCAGTCCTTGTATGTTTTTATTTTTCCATCTGTCATTGAGCTCATTCTTCCATTTTCAAACATAAGCTTCACATTCTGATGAGTAGTGCACACACAGACTGAGTGTGTTCCACTATGGCCTGCTAGCACACAATTTTTGGGTTTCAGCTCTGCAAATTTAGAAAATCCTACTTTTACAGCTGGGAATTTTTCTTTGAAAACTTCATAGGCTTCTTTTAAATTATTAAGCATCAACCTTTTTGCAACATGTTCTTTAATACCTGTGCTGTGGTCTTTCACTGATATAAAGTCCTTAATCCCCGGCATTGCTCGGCTTATTTCGTCACTTGTATAAAATCCTTTCACAATATCAACGGTATGCTTTGATAAACTTTTTCCTGGTTTCATATCAGGACCAGACAAGGCGCCCTTTTCTTTCAACAATGTCTTGGCTTGTCGAACTAAATAGTTAGGGGCTGAAAATTCCCGCATTACTTTCCTCACACTCCAGCTGTCAGGCATAAGAGTCAGCAGTTGAAGCTTCTTTTTCCTACTAGTGAAGCTGTTGTACAGTTTTTTCACATGTGTAAAGAACTCGTCTTGTGAATCATCATTCTCTTCATCGCTCGATGCATTCACTAGCAGTTTTCTCTTGACAGCCACATTGATTCGGTTGGCCTTTTCAGTAGAGTAAATTTTTGATTGCATCCTCTTTTTGTCTACAGGCGACTCTCCAATCTCTAAAAGAGAGCTGTTAAGGGAACTCAGAGCTTCAGATTCATTTGAAAATGGTATATCTATAGGTGATTCTTCAATTTCAGTATCAGACTGACTTTCTTCAGGTACCTTGCTAGTTCCAGGGGAAGTTTCCCCATCTTTTTCATTTTTCAACTTTGTCAGCTGCTTCCTACAACTATCACAGACCACGGATAACTCGGATGTTCCTGGAATCAAGTCACACATCCATGAAGTAACACGTCTCAGTCTTTTTCTTGCATGGGAGTGATTTGGCTTATTAAAAGGGTTAAAGCAATCCATTTTTACTATCTTGTTAGTGGTATCCATCATGAAAGTGATAAATAGGGAGAAATCAGCAAGGAAACGTGCAGGGGCCAAGAAATAAGTTATCTTCTTGATACAACATCACATGAAACATCAAATGAACTTCCTACAAGCAACTGTGATGCTAAACTAGCTGTAAATGAGTGATCTTGTCTGCTTGACCAATCAGCTTATACTTGTGAAAAGGGGAATCCCCCCACGGAGGGAAATCTCCCTTTTCTTACAGTTAAAGGGAATTTCCCTTACTTGTATTCCAATCAGCTTTCACCTAGTTAAAGGGTTTCCCCCAAGGGAAATTCCCTTTTTATCTGAGTAAAAGGGGGTTTCCCTCTACATGTAGGCAAATGAGAGGTTTGCAAACATGGTAAAATGAAGTAATCACTGCGTTTTATTAATATAATAGGATCCTGCACATTGCATAGGAAAATTAGTTCAAAAACAATAAAATTTTACTAATATGGTATATTATTGACAAAACATGTGTATCTCTGAAGCCCTGTATCTCCTGATCCCATTGAGATCCCATCATAGAATTTTGCAATATGTATCAAGACATCACAAACAATTTTAGGTAATTTTTTGGAATTTTTAAAATTGCCACTTTTTGAAAAATTTAAAATTTAAAATTTAATTTTAAAATTTAAATTTTTTTAAAAATTTAACCCCTATGTTGTAGCATATCATAATAAAGCCCTATTCAACAGCTTTAAAATGAGACCAGTCCCAGGTTAATATCACCACTGGTTGCGAGCCTATAGGCATTTTAATGTGGTTAAGTATCGTGTTTTTTCAAAGAAATTTAAAATTTAAAAAATTTATAACTTAAAAAATAATTGTGCTATGTAACTGAAATTTGGTATTTTTTCATATGTCTATGATATAATGCTGCATACCAAAAATCATGAAAATCTGAGACATCAATTCTGAAACTCTTCCAAAATTGTGTTGATTTGACATGGAATGACCCGTACTGTAAAAACAATAGTTCATTTTCTGCAGTGTAATAGTTACCCCATTCCAGGGGTGTTCATTCAATAGTTTCATTCCATGTGTTTGCCTGTCACTGAGGAAGGAGGCTGTTGCCTCCGAAACATGTTTGCCTTTTAAACTTTTAGTCTTTTATTTGTTTTTAAACATTGTTTCTTATTTTTATCGACTTGTGTCTGTTGTATATTGATCGTGACTTAATATACTCACTCCTGTTATTTTAAACAGGACAAAAAATTGACAAAAGAAGAAATTTTAAACAACTACGACCTGTTCGTGGGAAGCAAAGCAACGGATTTTGGAGAAGCTCTGACGAGGCACGATGAATTTTAAACGTTCATGCAATTTTAAACTATGGCTGCTATTTTCCTGAAAGTATTGGCTGCTATTGAACATTTTTTGATAATTTATATTGTGTGTTTTACTATTGATATGTTTGCATTAGATATTTTTAAATTATAGATCTGACGTAGTATTATATTTCTAAGTCATGTGCTCTGTGCTGTCATTTTTTATGCAGTATCGTCGACGTTTGACGAGGCAATTTATGTTTTATCTGACAACCACTTGTTAAGATAAATTGTTAAAATTACAAAGAAAATATTTATGTTTCCAGTTGTTATTTGTGTGTTTTAATTATATTTGCAGTAATTTTTATTAATTTAAATTTTATCGTTTCATAATTATTTTAAATCAGTTAAGTTCATTTTGCTGTAAAATTTTGCAATTATGTGCTTTTTAGACAAGTGCCTTCATTTTATATTCAAAGTGTTTCAATGCAGTTAATCTAGTATATGTGTTCTTCGTTGTTCTGCAAGTAAACACTTCAGTCTCATTTAAAATACTTTTAACATGTTTGTTCGAAACTTCTTTCAATTCACTTCACTTATAATCAGGGTTGCCAGATTTAAGAACTATAAATACGGGACAGCCTTATAGGGGGGGGGGATATTAAGAGATGAAGTCTAAAGGTTGAATTTTTACAATCTTGACTTTAATATCCAACCTTTCTATCAAACCTTGACTCTAATATCAACTTTTTTTCTATCATATGAATAAGAACTACATTCTTTACCATTGGTTATTTTTCTTCATGAAATTAAGGGAAAAAGGTTTAACATTAACTATTGTGTAAGTCCGTATTTTCCTGTTATTAACCCTCTTTTTCCTGACAAATTCCCGGTATTTCGAATTTTCCCATTGGGGGCAAAAAGGAAAAAATTAATGTGCATTTTCCAAAAAACAGCAAAAGCCAAGCCCACCTATATGTTGAAAAAAAAAACGTCCAAAACCAAGGGGAGGAGGCAGTTGACCACCCGCCCTAATCCCCAAATGACGGGCCTGCCTTGGTATGAAAGATATAATAGTCGCTTCTATCAATGGCAAATGTTTAGTATCCTACTTTTTCAAAACACTAGGCGTACCAGTGGAAAATTTGAATATGTGCAAAATATTTTTATGGTTGGTTGGTTGATTGTGTTTTTTTGGCGCAAGAGCCTTGTAGGCTATACTGCGCCAATATTTTTATGAGTCAATAACAAAAATGTTGATTACAATTGAGTAGATGTAGAATAAACTGACCTACTTAACCTAACTTCAAGAAGTTGGCCTAAAACAAATAAAAAATCAATTAATCAATATCTTTAAGGGGAGAAAAACTGTAGTTTTTTCAATATTATAACATAATAATTTTTATAACATGTTTTTTTTTTTTTTTTTTGTCATCATACGAGTTTACTACTTGATTTCACCGCTGTGTAATAATTCTTCCTAAGTTTTACTGTGTCTTTAATTTGCCATAAAGCTCATTGCAATTTACGTTACTGCCGTTCATTGTAAATGTCGTTTATCCTAATGTTTTTAAAATGCGTATTTGTTTGCTAAATAGAATAACATTTAGTTAAATCTTTTAGTTTTAACGAAAAGCAAAGCAAATTTAAAGAGATAAATATCTATTGAGTAATATTAGCTGAACACTTATATTTCTTTCCTAAGGACAAATTTGAGAAGGGCGTATATAATAAGGCATAATAAACCATTTACAAGGAGCTACACTTTTACAATGAACGACTTGTTTGTTGAATTGGATGTCACGATGATTCCTGCTCTACCTGAATAGAACACTAACATTACACTTCAGAACAGGAAAACATTATGATTAAATCAATTTTCTTCTCACTCTAGTTTACATTTTTTGTTTTACTTCATTTTTTCTGAAAATAATGTTTCGTTTTGTAAAATGTCGCTCCTAGCTTAGAATACGGGACTTAAGCCGTCCCGTGTCAAGGTTACCCGGGACGCGGGACAACTTTTCAAAAAACGGGACTCCCTTGAAATCCGGGACGCCTGGTAACCCTGCTTATAATAAATAGACTACTGCAAAAATACAAGATGAGGCTGCGTATAATTGTATTCCTATACCTAAAAGAAAAATTTAATAACATTAAAAAATACATTTCCTGTTGTTTCTTTTAATACCAGCTTAAAAGTATGTCATTCATGCAAAATCATGGACTGGAAATTCTTAGCTCAAAATTCACATGAAATACCTGTGAATTTAAACTGTGAGCTATGAAAATAAAACACTTTAGAGAGGTATGCTTGTATTCTCCACTGCATTTGTTGTAATGAGGTGTACTTAAAAGAATTCTTAACTCTAAATACTTCACTATACTAAATACTTACACTATACTTTTTTTTTTCTTTCCTCTACTTTCCTTTGCTGTCTTCCCTTTTCTTCGCTCTCTTGGCTGTTTCGCCGATTGCTGATTGGTCGGTGTTTTCCCGCTCCTATAGTGAGTTCAAGCGCACTGGCCCATTTGTTATAAATACCGGGGCCCACGTGCTTCGCGCTCAGTTCTCTTACAGCTTTCATGTTGTTTGCTGAGCTTCTTGCACTGAGGAAGGGGCTCCACTGTAGCCTTGAAATAGCTATTTGCTGTACTTTCTACTTTATTTGTGCTTTATTTACGTTGATTTTTAACTTCAAATACTAAATACTTCATTTTACAAAATATCTCAGAACTTAAAAAATAATTCAAGCTTTTAAAATATTTTGATCATTTAAAATCTAAATATTTTTAAAAGAAAAAATCATTTAATGAAATTGAATTCTTAATTTCTACTTATTTTTTTGAAGACAAAGATTTTGTATCTTTAATTTTATTTTTGAATTTTTTTATCTTTCATAAACATAAAAGAATCAAGTATTTTATCTTGTTGATTTTATTTGGATTTCCATCTAAGGGTTTTTCATAGTCACATGCGGACAAGTTGGGCTAAATTTTTCCTTAAGTTTATATAAAATTATTTAGGGGTTTAAGTTAAAAATTTGTTGACTTTGTGACGGTACTTGTGTGATTTGTCAAGTTACAAATTTTTCAATTATTCTAGCAAAATATCCTTTATTTTGCTAGAATTTTGTTACTACTAGTACATTGGCAAATTTTGTAAATATATACTTACATAGTGGGTCTTTCACATTTTGTCTAACATGTAACAGCTCTAAATTTTATTTCAAAAGTAATATTTAGAAATTGTTATAAACAAAACTTTTTTGGCTATCAAAAAAAATATATATATACTTACACATTTTGAAATAAAATACTAAGCCATGGATTGGTCCCTAAGTACTTATCCCTTTTTCACGTATTTGCATTAAAAATGCATTATTTTTTTACCGTTGAAAATGTTAGAAAATGTAAGCCAATAAAATAATTCAAATTATCAGAGTTTGAATTAGAAACAGGCTATAACAAAAAAATTGTATTAAGTAAGTTAACATAAGTGTAAAAATAGATATTTTACTGGTACAACTGCAAACTACAATGCTGTAGTGGAAAGATTTTATATTTTAATACAAAATTAAATTATTTTTGTCATTTAAGTTTTCTAAATAAATATTTTTTGAAACGTTATTGTTTTTTTCTTGTCTTGTTTTGTATGACTAATTACACAACAAAAGCTTTTCATACCACTAAAAGTCAGGAAAGTGTACAACAAAATACTTTTATGAGAACCAGTATTTACTAAAAAATTGTTTCTTTTCTAATATTTTTTTTTCTTCTCAAAAATTGTAAAATTTGGAATCAAGGTGATTATTACACTAAAATCAGCCTTGTTATCATTTTTTTTCCCGAATAAACTTTGTGTTCTTATAACAGTCATGCTCATCACTTTTCATACATTACGGTTAGAAATCTAATTGGCAAATTAAAAATATTGGTTCCAAAATGTGACAAACGACCTACTTTTTTAACACTGTCCTTATGTACTTATACAGTAGAACCTCTCAATAAAGCGCACTAGAGGGACTGGATTTTGTGTTCCTTAAGATGCATACCTTGTACTTAACACAGTATAGCACCAATAAACGTAAACTATTTACATTTAAAACTTATGTTTCATTTTACAACTACTAGATAAAATTCAGAATTATTCTAATTAAATAAATACATTATTTTTAAAATTAAAATATTTTCAAAAATTGCATAAAATCAAAGTTTTAATTTATAAAAATTAATTTAGAGTAATTTGTAATGTAGATTTGCTTTATGTCATGTCATTTACAAGGCAATACAATGGGAAGGTTTCATATTAAGTTTTCTGTAAAAAGTTTCTCGTAGGCTCTATCCTTCGGAGCTGAACACATATGAACAAGTAGGAAAAAGTATGACTGTAAAATCTCGCCAAGAATTTCAAAATACATATTTGTTTCTTTGAATGTCAATGTCAGGCAATCTTTGACCAGAGTTAATTTTTAGTCAAAAAAATAACCTGGAACGTCTATAAATTCAATATTTCTTATGCATTTATTCATAAAGTTTAAAAAATTTATCTGTAGCTATCCTTTATATAGAGGGTCCCTTATTCAGAGGTAAATACATGGAGTCCCCCATTAAAGGGACTGGGACCAGAAAAAGTGTCCTGAGGAACTACTGTATTATTGAAGTCTGGTTTTTGTTGTGCCCAGCTTTCAATGTCCCAATATCTCTGACAAAAATGATCCCATCTCTTCAAATTAGGATTCAGAATTTGGCTTGGCGTTGAAACAAATGTCGCCAACCCGGGGATAATACTAAAGCCACTCCATTATTTCTCTAGCCTGTTTTTCTGTTACCATGGAAGAACGTCCTTATTTCTTCGTAACATTTCATAATTTACCCCTCATTTAACACTTATTGTCATACCTATTAACAAAAAGTAGACCCACTGTTTTTTTTTTTTTTTTTATTTACTCCTTACTTAAGATAACAGTGTCCGAAATCTGAGATGCAGTGCCGAGTATGAATCGAGTGATGCGCTAGAAACGAGAAAATCGCAGGTTCGATCTAGCTACGGTTTTGTCGCTTTGGATCAACTTTTATCATCAGTTAATTTTGATCCGAATTTCCAAGAATATGTGATCAAACCATTGTAGGATTTTAAACTGCAATTTTACTGTTGTATTGTAGTCGGGGGAAAAATATTAATTTTAGCAAGAAAAATATTTTAATTTTTTTTTTTGTTTCCTAAGTACCTCATAAAACTACAAAAATACTATTTCATTTTATTTAAAATCTATGTAAAATATTTGTTCACTATGTGCCTGTTTTTTTGAAAAATTAGTTTAAAAATCGAATGTTGGAATGACTGCTGTCAAGCGGGTCAACTAGTAAAGAGTTAATACCTTTGAAACCTAATGAATCATTTCAGCTGCCCCCATATCACTTCAAAATAAAATGAGGCAGAACTACTTCTGTACTTCAATGCAAATAAAAAAACTAAAATATTCTCCCATTTCAAACAGCAGTAAAATAATATTTTAGAACAAAACTTTGAGCACACTTTTTACAACGCACAAGAACTGCACAAATAAAATTTCAAAATATTTATTGCAAGTTTTATTACATTTTCTAGAAAGGTTACTCAAAAATTACAAAGACTAAGTAATTTTAATTCCAAAATAAACATCAAAATATTAGTCATACAACATTCAATTCAACACACAGTAAACAGAAAACACAAAGGTTACAGTTTTCATTTGCTTTCCTGCAAGTGCAAATAGATGCAAAGTGAAGGTGAAAATGGAATAGAATTGATCTGTCGACATCACAATTATTTTTTCAGAGTTCAAAATATTCAAGAAATATCCAAAGGATTCTGACACAGCATTTAATTATCTACTTAAATGTTCAAAACTATGGATTATAGAAATTAATACTGTAATCGCTATAAAAGAATTCAAAATAGATCAAATATTTGACCACCCTGCCGATACAATTTCGGTATTTCAAGACTTTATTATACATAGTATCACAGATAAAAATAAATTATGACCTATTTTAAACATTTGCTTCAGCTATAGGTTTTTCTCTAAATCATTTCAATAGTATTAAACAAGCAAAGATTCTTTTAATAGTTAAAACACCGGAGTATTAATTTAAGAAAAAAAAAGGAAATTTTAGTGGGAGTTAAGTAACTTTGTTTTGACACTTGTAGTATTTTGAGACATTCATATCAAAAAATTATATGCTATTAAGCGAATGATTTGGCACAACAAATTTACATAACCAAAAAATATATACTTAAAAAAAAGTATGCTGCTTTTTTTTTTTAGATTCCCACTTTAATATAAATATATATTTCCTTCTAATTTCTGTGTCAACATTTTAACAATTCTTTTATTTCTGGCTTTTCTGCTGCTTCTATATAGCTCGCTCCGTCTGGGGTAGATCCAATTTTTGAAGCTCCCTAAAAAGATAATATTTTGATTAAATAACAAGTTTTGATTCAAAAAATTTCAACAGCACAGCAACTGAATTTTGAAAGTGTCCAAAACTCTATTTTTGGTAAAGTTATATTTTACTAGTAAAAATCAAAGCCGTAATAAAATCTATCAAAGATAATATTTTATAAACTCGTTACCGCCCAGTGATCTATTTATTGATCACCTCTTTTCAGACTCCTCACTGAAAACTGAACCTTTTTAGCATTTCTTATTCTTATTGGCTGGTACTCCTGGTGAACCAATTTCCAATAGGAAACCAGCCAATAAAAATAAGAAATGCTAAAAAGGTATAGTTTACTGTGAGGACTCTGAAAAGAAGTGCAGGGTTGATTGTGTTCCGGTATTTTATCGGAATTCCGGTACTTTCATGATCGATTCTGGTATTGTTAATGTTTGAAAATACCGGAAATGAAATATTTTGAATTGTGCTTTTAAATTCCCACCTCTGGTATTTTTTTGCTTTTTCGAATTTTCGGTGATTATACTGATAACTATTAATAATATTCATCGAACAGAAATGTTAAGATGCCGTTCTAATTGTTTTTTAACTTTAATAAATTATTCTATTTGCATCTTTTTTGATTTAGATGCCTTCATTTCGAAAAATGCAATTGATTGCATCTGATATAAGAATTGAATTCTTCTCATTTTTGATACTTATTAACCTTCATTAGGAGACAAATAAATGAAATAAATTTTTATTTATATTAAAAAATCACAAATTCCAAATTTTCGAGCGAAATTCTGTGTCCTTTATGAAAATCAAAATGTCAAAAAGTTAAGATTTGAAGCTCTGATTTAATTTTCTTTTTGCTTCAATAATATGAACAGTGAAAGTAATATGTTTATCGTAGAGCTTTTGATTGTAAATCTGTAGTAAGTTTATTTGAATTCTTTTAATGCCATTTTCATACTTTTAACTCCCCCCCCCCCACATACACCCATTTTCTCTTTAAAACTTTCAGGTATTTTTCACAATCACACCTGGAAGTGATCTGTGAATAGATCACTGGGTGGTAACGGGTTAATTGAAAAAAATTATGAACTTAATTTGTTCAATGTAATCATCCAAGTATGTATTTATTTTTTTTTAAACATACTGCTGATTCTAATCTAGTTATACAGAAGTTGTAATTCTATATAAAACTTTCAGTTCACATGAATTTAAATATACATTCGATGCTCGTTATGACGACCTCCCATTATAACAACCAGAGGGAAAAGCTCCAACTTTATCCCTATTTATTCTGTGTTAATTTGCTTTCGGTATAACGACCTTTCTGTATCTTCCTATCCAATGTACTGACCAAATTCTAGAGGATACAACACTGTAAAAATTATTCATTTTACAGTAATAAACTAAAATTGCTCATTTTAGAGTACTAAACTGTAAAATTGCTAATTTTACAGTAATAAACTGTAAAACTGCTAATTTTAACAGTTTATTATCGTGCATTTTACAGTTTTAAATTGGAACCTCTGCTGCCGGCATTATACTGTTGTTTTTATAGTATAATTCAGTTAAATTTTACAGCTATAAACTGTAAAATGGCTAACTTTACAGTAAGAAACTGCAAATTGAAATTGCTCGTTTTACAGTTTATTACTGTGCATTTTACAGTTTTAAATTGGAACCCTGGCTGCCAGTAATATACTGTTAAAACAACCAGTGGCGCAGGAACTTGGTAAAAGTAGGGGGGAGCTGAGCACAGTGCCGAATATTGGTGCTTGGGGGGGGGGGGGGCGAGACTCACTTTGCCACCCTTTGTACACAAAAGTTCAATTTTTGAAATCATAAATATTCAAACGAACTTGATGTGAATGAAAAGAATTTAAAAACATAACTAATATCTCTTTTCTCAAAAAGACAGCAAGTTTAAGTGCATAGTTTTACATTAGTAATATAAACTTAGCTTTAGAAGTAATATTTGTGTGGAAATAGAGAGTCTCAAATTCCTCCCAGAAAATTTCCAAATTGTAGCTTTAAAAAACGATTGTAGACAATTTCTGGTACATTTGGTAACTAACGTTAAGGGCACAGCTGTTTTTCAAAACTGTAGCTCCATAAATGCAATTTTAATCTGTTCTCAATGTCTGAAAGATTTTCCGGCAATTTTAGAAAATAAAAGCCCAAGAAACGAGACTTCAAATGTTCCGTAATGATTTTGGCGGGGAGAGGGCTTCGGAAAAGTAAAATTTTGAATAATGTACTGCAAAAAATTGTAGTGATAGAAATTTTCCGGGGGAGCTGAGCCGGCTTGAAATATTCCAGAGGGGGCTAGAGCTCCCCCAGCTCCTACGCCCCTGAAAACAAGTTTCTTTTTTGCAGTGTATGCCCAGTATTTTTCCAAATAGAGCATGTTTTTAAATTTTTAACTTGAAATGACCTTCCTTGTTGAATAAAGTGTGTGGAGTCTCCAGTGGAACTTTGACAGGGAGAGGGAAAATATTAATGTATCATGTTCAGATGAAAGTTTCTAATTCTACTATTTTTTGCAAGGTAACAAAAATAAAATACTGAACACTATAAACCATCTATAAGTGAAATGAAAAATTAAGTTTTGCAAAGAGACAAGCAACTAGTTTTGATTCTTTCAATATTTTTCTAATTTAAAATCTGTTAAATATTTTGTTATAATTAGTATTTTGCACTAATATAGTTTTTAATTCCAATGAAAAAACACAACTTTTAGTACTTAGCTGAAATCTTTACGTAATCGCTAATTTTAATGAAGCCGCTGAACATACATGATGCATGCATTTTTAAAGAAAATTCTGCCTCTAAAAGCGACTACCCGTTTTAAAGACCTTTTCTGTGAGACGCGGCATATATATCCAGCATCAACTGAATAAACAGCAGATCATATAGAATTGAATTACTTGCATTCATTCAGAATACTTAATAAATTATCATTTACAAATGAAAAAATCAGATTTTTTTTTTTTTTTCAATTTTGCTACACCCACTCCTAGACTTTTTGTAAGTAAGCTGCATTTTTATTTATTTATTTATACAAACTTTTAGATTGAGCGTTGATGTAATTTCATTTCAGGGAAGAGAATAGAACTTCTGATAAAGGGGCAGAAACTATCTTTGAAGACAAAAAATCAATGAAGTAGAGAACAAAATAGAATTATTCAATCACCACATTTTTTGTGTTTATTGCTTGCGATGAGCTTGTGTGAAGGAAGGGGTCGATCCAGAAAAAACTGACGGACTCTTCCAACATCCGAAATAATATAATATAAATACCTACAATCCAAAATTTAGTTAACCTTTAGGAGCCGGGCGGTACACATGCTGTACCGTAACTCTATTTTTTTAGAGGACGGGGTTGAGATTTTCACTCGAACCCTTTGGAGCCGTGGATTTTTTTCAAGGTTTCATACGTCTGGTACGACAGTCATGGGTGCAAGTTAGGCCATGCTTCCAAGACGGAAAATATTTGAGGTCCCCCCCCCCATGCATACCAAAGAAAATAAACCAAATAAAATACATATATTGTTCATTAAATTGTCTAAGCTGGGGGGGGGGGGTAATTTTACTTTTAGCAGCAAGATCATAGTTTTAAGTATTAATCGAGAGTGGGGGGGGGGGGGTGGGGAGATTTGTCGAGACTTTAGTTCAAAAAACCTATTTTTAGACGATGTTTAGTGATATTAGGATAAGGTGGGGCAATTTTTGACGACATTAAAGGAGGAAGCACAGAAAATGAAAACCTAAAAACGAAATTGTAGGTCATATTTGATGAAGTTAAGGGATGGGAAGCTAATGGATGGGTTCGAAGAGAATCAACACCGACAAAGGAATTATACCATTGCAGTTCGTTTATTCAGAAAGAGAAAGAAAGGCTTCGATACAAATAGTTTTGGATTGAAATAATGATTAAAATGTACTTTTATAAGAAATCTGATTTTATATTCCCTTCAGTTTTGTTTTCTTGGAAGTAAATATTGAAGGAATGAGATCGATTTTTTTCCCGTCCCATGGTCCGTCTTGGCGATTTTGTCAAGACGGAAATCCGTCCTGAGACGGAAGGTCTTGCATCCATGACGACAGTTTATACCTTTTCTTTTCAATGGAAAAGAAATCTGTGGTTCAACTGTTGTACTACCTGGGTCGAAAGAAAATTTCCAAAAAACAACCCGGATCCAAAAGGTTAACGAAGTTAAAATCTTTAATTTGATATATTTCTATTGTTTGAGTTGCAATTATTAGTATAAAATATTGCTTTTTGGAGATCCTTAACACGGTTAACTATCCTAACATTTATGAAGAGTGCTATATTGTTAAACAAAAAAATTAACCCGTTTCCGCCCAGTGATCTATTTATAGATCACCTCTTTCAGACTCCTCACAGAAAATTATACCTTTTTATCATTTCTTATTTTTACTGGCTGGTTTCCCATCGGGCTAATTTCCAATAGGAAACCAGCCAATAAGAATAGAAATGATAAAAACGCATAGTTTTCAGCGAGGAGCCTGAAAAGAGGTGATCTATAAATAGATCATTGGACAGTAATAGTAAGGAATGTAATGTACTGAAGAAGCACCTTTTGTGTTTATTATGTTAACTCTTAGTTATTCCAGTTATTAGTTTAATTTTAGATATAGTTTATGACAGAATTATATAGGTTTTATCGAAACGATCGAACATACCTCTTGAAGGGAAAATTCAATGTAGCTTTTGTTAAGGACAGTTTTGGTTTTCAGTTTATACGTTAAGTAAGTCATCAAGTAAAATAATTATAAGGCAAAAATGAAAAAGATGTTTTTGGTTACCATAAAATTAAAGTTTGATAGCCAAAGGATTTTTTCGAAACTTACATAAATGCAAAATTAAACAGAAACAAAAATAAATCACCTTATCTATCATCAATTTTACACAGCTTGTGTGTCCTTCCCATATTGCCGCTAACAGAGCACTTATTCCATATTTATCTTTTGCCTGTGTAAAAGAAAAAATAAATAAACTTTAATTTTTTCATTATTGCAAACAATGTATTTTTATCCGTAAACATAAATTGAAGCTTTATCAAAAATTATATTATACAGGTTGTAGACTAATTCAATGTTAAAAATGGACAACCGATTTCACAAATGAATTAAAAACACACCAAGATCACCAAGGAAGAGATATTACAGCATGCACGTAGCCAAAGGCGGGGCAACTGCACCCCCTTGATCAGAGCCAAGGGGCACTCCGATGGGAAGTCACTGTGACCTCCAAACTTCATTATGAACCAATTTATTTTTCTTTGGATACTTTTTATTGGTTACATGTTGGTATACATACATACATCGGGATGAATGTGATGGAATGACCCCTGAAAACTTTTGGGAGAATTGTAACTCTTTGGGAGGTCACAGTGACCTCTCATTTTGTGCGCTCCTGCTTGCCCCTACCTAATACAAGTCCTGGCTACGCCGATGTATTACAACATACTCAAAGGTTTATATTATGGTTTAAAAGTGTTTGTTCTGAAAATTTAAATGTTTTAAGTTAACTTCACAAAAAAAAGCTGTTTTAGCATAAACTTTTGATATCTTTCCCAACTACTTTACTATGGACTAAAACAGCAGTAAAATGAAGAAGGAAAAGATACTAAACATTGTCAAGAAAATACTGCACATAGCGAACCTTTCTAAACAATAACAAACTTTCCTACAGTCAAACCGTCCCTAAAATGCAAAAAAAAAAAAAAAACTCAGCACACACACACATTTCATTTCACACCTCCAGGGTCCCCCGTACCTACCACAGCTTCGTGGTTTAACCGGGATAGGGCCCTGAAGGGCCCTCTGTTCTTAATTTTGAACCAGAACCTAGGGTCGAGCAAACCCTAGGCCCAGCACCCCCAGAGGTATCGTTTCACTTGGAGGACTTTGTGACCACGACATTTTTAACGCCTCCCAGCCACCATTAATCAAGGCGGTGGATCTTTGATCGGCTGGGATCGAACCCGGGTCCCTCCGGACACGAGTTAGTTTTAAAAAAATCCCCCCCCCCCAAAAAAAAAAATTTTGATGGCGCAACTTGTGCCATAATCCCCCCTGTGGGCACCCCTGCTTGCATATACTGTAAAAGTAAAGATTTTACTCCTGTGCAAAAATGATTGAAACTTCGGTCTGCTAAATTATGTGCAGGATGAAAAAAAAAAAAAAAAAACATAAATCCAAGTTTACTAAGGGTGTTTTTTTGTGTGTGTGTGTGTGTGTGAGCACACACACACACACACACAAAAAAAAAAAACACCCTTAGTAAACTTGGATTTATGTTTTTTTTTCATCCTGCACATAATTTAGCAGACCGAAGTTTCAATCATTTTTGCACAGGAGTAAAATCTTTACTTTTACAGTATATGCAAGCAGGGGTGCCCACAGGGGGGATTATGGCGCAAGTTGCGCCATCAAAATTTTTTTTTGGGGGGGGGGGGATTTTTTAAAACTAATTTATTTATTTAAATTATTTATTTTTTAAATTTAAATCATTTTCTGAATTTTTTTAAATAAAATTTATCCATGAATTTATTTTTTTGTTTTAATTATTTCTTTTATTTCGTTATTATTATTTTATTTATTTTGTGTGTGTCTGTGTGCTTGGAATGTCTGGAAGAGGAAAAAAGCTATTCTATTCTGCACAAAAATAGTACTTCTAAAAAATTAATAATGTATAAAAAAATAATAGTTATAATTTTAAAAAATAATAATAATATTTAAAAAATAATAATATTTAAAATAAATAAATAAATACTATTTTAAAAATAAATAAATATCATTTAAAAAATGAATAAAATAAAAAAGAGGGGTTAAAATAAGAAAATAAATAGCACAAAGGGTTGAGAAAAATTTTGGGGGGGAATTTGCACCATTGAGCTTGGGGGGGGATGGGCACCCCTGTATGCAAGAGCACAAAATACAGATAACAGTAATTAACGCGAAAACATAGGAACAACTTCATTAACACATCATTAACTTCTATATATTTCAGTGTAGTTAACACAAGTATTATTGTTTTGCAAGAAACTCACATCAATATTGGCCCCTTTGTCGATAAGATAATTTAAAACTTCTTTCTGTCCATAATCAGCAGCATAATGGATGGGTAGGCGGCCATCAATACTTGCATTGATATCTACACCCTGCAAAATGGAATAATACTTATACTCAACAGGAAAACAACTATAAATCATATATTTCCTCTTTTTCACTTAGTTCACAACAGCAAACTGAAATAACTTAGCATCCCCAAAGCAGAATACTGCTAAATTTGGAACGTACGTCGCAGAACTGATATCTGAACTGCAGAACAATTCTGTTCAATTATGAAAATTTTCTGCAGAAATCTGTAAATTTCTGCAGAAAAGACAGTTTTTTACTAAAGATACAATTTTTCAGAAATTCAGAACAATTTCTGGTCAAGTGATTTTTTGTTGCAGAACATCACAAAGTATTCTGCTTTGGGGGTAAGCAGATACATGTTAAACTAACTGCAGTTCAATGACTATTTTTCTTGTTTAAAAATAATACCAAAAGCAAAAATATAATGAACTGTCAAAAAAAAAAAAAAGACTTGAGACTGAGACATCTATAATGAAAACATTATCAAACAACTCATGTAAATTATTCCTTAAATACATAAATAACAGACCTAGATAAAATTATATACTGTCTGGGAACAGCCTTGTAGCAGAAAGCTGCTGACACAGTGATATTGTCGCAGAATCAGGGAGACAGCGTGCGATTGAGAGCAAAAAAAAAAAAAAAAGGCTAAGAAAAAATATCCTATATAAAACAGCCACCAGAAAAAAACGTTATGAATCTAGAGTATTAATGTTAATATTTTTATAAATATAAACACCTTACGTTACTATAAGAGAGTTGCATATGTATTTATTATTGAAGAATATTCATGTTGCAGAAAGAAATTGGTTCCAGAAAATCTGTCACAGAAAACTGAAAAAAAATCTGGCACAGGGTTGAACAGAAATAATGTCTTAAAATTTTCTGCAAAAAACTGCAATACTTATCAAGAGCAAGGCTACACTAGATAGCGTGTTATACAGGCTTCTTCATTACATAAAACATCAATGGTAAAGATTTGCCCGCTAGAGTGCGCTGAAAAAGGACGTCCTAAATGTTTGTTTACATTTATTAGCATGTTATTTCTGCTGTAAAAAGTGATGTTTATCCTATCTTTAAGGGTTGAAAAATATTGATATAGTTAACTGAAGTGGAGTACAGAGTGAATTGATGCCGAAGGCCCTCTTAGTACTGCTTTTTAGGGGAAATAAATTCCCTTTTCAGGTAAAGTCGGTCGCAACTCATGATTCAGTCATACGACATTCATTCATTGTTTACTTTCTTCGAATTAGCAACATATAGCAATGGCGTTCAATTTTGACATCTCTGCATTAATAAAATATACGCTTTTCTTCGCAGCCGATAAATAAAAATGTAGCAATGAAATAATATTGTTCTATTTACTATTTTGTCTCATTATTGTTGCTCACACGATCTTAATTGCTACGCAAAAGCTCAGATGTTCATTTTGATAGCGTTGACCCACCAGAGCGATAAATGGCGAATCTATTCGTAGAGACATTTCATTTTGATGCCCCAGAATGAAATGTACACTAATGAAGCGATGGTGTTCAACGGAAAGACGATTGACAACAAAACATATTAATTTCTTTAGTAAAAACGAAATGAGCATATATAATCGTTTGGTACTAAAGAGCAATACAAGTACGAAAAAAATAAACAAAACTACAATATTACGACGACCAACTGTAAAATTTTGTTTTCATTTACACAACATTAAAAGGTAATGTTCTTTTTATGTTAAATTTCACACATTGATAATATTCCGATAATTGGGAATCTGCTGTGGTTGCCAAATTTTTGGCGATAATAACTTTATTTTGTTGCTCTTTAGTTTATGTTTGCGAAGGAAGTATATTTCCCTCGCTCATAAATTGGACACAAAGATTTAACGCCAATAGTGAAAGATAACCAGACTTCCAATCACCGAAATCTTCCCTTTTTTGTTTCTAATTTCACACATAAGTTTAATACTTGAAAGTAAAATAATGGGCCAACTGAAAAAAAGCTGCGAAATAATGTGAGAATTCTTATTAAAAAAACTCGCCAAATCAACTTCAAAAGCTCCATTAGAATGTAACATAACAAGTTTAATAAATATATCGAGCCATTATTATCATTGAAATTTAAATTAAAATGCAAAATAAGAGAAAAGAAGCAACCATGAAGACGATGCAATTTTTTTCACAAGACAGATTTTTCACAAAATTCTAAAAACAGGACTCCGGCAAAAATTCTGGACTGGCTCTTGCCCCTCTCTACAGCAGTACTGTCATGACTTGAAGTGTAACATTTTAAAACAAAAAAAAAAAAAAAAAATTTAAAACTCAGCTAAAAGAAATCTTTTACAAACATGGCTCAAACAGAAATTTCTTTCAAACTTGGGAACTCCACTCTGAACCCACCAGCGAATAAGCTAGAATTGCACATTGCCAATATCTTTGCTCATGACCTTTTTGTTTTAAAATTGTTGCTGTTAAAGCAACCATTTCTTACTTTTTTTTTGACATATGTTAGAAACATGGTAAGTTTTATTCACATGCTGTGCTGTTAATCAATTTTCATTTGACCAATTCAAATAGATTTCCATATTGAACAAAAACCTTTGAATCTATTTCTTTTTCTTGATAAGACATTTTGTAGTTAGCCACTGAGAATCGCTGAGAAGTATAATGACTTCAATCATAATATAATGCCATTACATTAACAGCACATGTAATGGCATTTGGCATAACAGAAATTTGAAAACAAAGTTTGAATGTCCTATTTCTGTCCTTCAATAAATAAACAGCAAACCCACTCATAATCTCAAGCACACGCCACTAACTTCCAATAATTTTTTCAGGCAATTTCGTTACAACGACTTCATACTTATCTGCAATCATACTAAAAAATAAAGGATTAACAGTTTTCCGGATAGTTCCCTTCCCAATAAAATATTGTTGAAACCCATTAAATATTAATGAAAAGTTAATTTGAGCATTATTTTGGGAGTTCTTACTCATAATGTTCTAACAGCATAAGAAGGAACAACGCCTAATTATTGTTATAGTTTCAAAACTTAAGCACAAAATTTATCATTTCTCAAAACTTACCTGATTCTCTACAAAATCTTTCACTTGGTCTAAATCACCATTAGTTAGACTCCATAAAAAGCCGCTCATGTTGAAATTGGAAAAATTAAATGAACGAATACGATTTCCATTTAGGAAAAAAAAATTAAATGCCCAGTTTAAGTGTCAAATGCACCGATATACCACTTAAGCACTGAGCATGCGTCAACAATAGCCAATGAAAACAGCGGGAGTAGTCTGATTGGCTGAAATGATGCGCACAATTTTCTAGTCTGCCAATTTTGCCAAAAAAAGTTGCCATTTGCCCCAGACCTGTCATTTCGGAGATGTATTTCCATAACTTATACATTTTTGAATGTATTATGCATGTAGATTTTTCTTATAATATAAATTTACTATGAACCCTTTTCTTCTCCCAACCCCCAATAGAAATGACGACTTGAAAGAAATCATTGGTACTCATTCTTTCAAGTGCGACGCTGAAGTGAAGATTGCTTTTATTATTCCGGGACATTTTGGGAATCTTATGAGTTCTCTTTCATATGAGAAGAACTACCTGCATAGAGTGGGTAATGTTGCTGTGTGCTCTCTTACGCCAGCTAAAGCTGACGAAGCTATGTGCGCTGCTTCACTTTTCCAACTATACCGTAACTGGGAATGAAATTCGACTTCCATGGTACACACATGCCATAAGGCCCGTTTATAGGGTAGGGAACTTTCTTAGCACAACACCACATTCACACAAAGGACAAGGATATAAGGGAAAGTAAATCCATGCCCGAGCCGGGATTTCGAACCCGCTGTCTCCCCGATCGCATTCAGACTCCTCTGATTATTAGATAAGACATGAGCATTGAATGGGTAATGGCTGGGAAAAATCAATCATAGCATTTTTTAGTTTTTTTTAGACAAAAGTCAAGGTATATCAAGCCAGAAACATTATCATCAACAAAAAAAAAAAAAAAAAAGCTTCAAGACAAAGAATGGATATTTGTCGGATTTTTTTAAGGGGGGGGGGGAGTTAACATTCCTGTAAAAAAGGGGAGCAGCAGTTATCAAACAAGGGTCCAAATTGTAGAGTAGAGGTTAAGCGAACATTGTCTTATACTGCTTTGGGGGATCTGTTTGAAAAAGTTACTAGAGAGCACTAAAACCTTATTTTTACCCGATTATTACACTAATGACTGCTTCGAAACCGGAAGATTAATTTGCAATCAAAACGTAAGCACATTTTCTGTTCAAATGAAAAATGATTTATGAAATTTACGCAGAAGATATCAATTATTCATTTGAAAAGTAAATGCCTCTTAAAACTTGATAAGCTTACCGAAAATCAAGAGGGATAGAAAATGGATGGTTAAGTGTTTTAAACAATGGACAATTCAAAAACATAAAAATTCTTTGAACTGTATATTTCTGAGTGAATGAAATAATTGGGTTAATGACATTGTTCCAAATTGTGGACAAAATATTAAGTCGCGAACAAAATCAAAACCAAGCATTCCCTACAAAATCGCAGCACAGTTTTTAAAAAAATACTTCCATCAATCTTTATTAAAACGGTTTAGGTTAAAGATAACCTATGTTAAACTTTGAACTATAAATAACATGTTTATCTGTGTAGGATTAGTAACAAATAACCTTAAGTTTGCAGTGATAGCAGTTAGAACTGCAGCACTTTTTCAGTCTTAAAAATTAATTATAGGTGTACGATTTTTATCATGTAAGAAAACAAATGAGACATTTTATAAACAAGTTTTATTCATTAAGATATTAATTTTAAAAAATATTTTACTACATAATATTTACATATGATGGGATACTGAGGTTCCTTTTATCTTACTGATGATTATTAGCTGAGGAAACATGGAGTAAACCATAGTTTGTAAAATTTGAAGAAAACAAATACATAAGTAGATATTAATAAATGAAGCTCAAGAATCAATTAGCTCATTCACAAAACTTTCTAATTGGTCTTCGTCTTTAACTCCAGTAAAACTCTTTTGAGTTTTTCCATTTTTGAAACCTACTACATGTGGCACTGCTTGCACCTGAAAAGAAAGTCAAAAACAAACAATTATTTCAAAGATAAAAAACATTGCAAAATTCATTTGCTAAAAATAAGAAATATGTTTTAAGAGAACTTAATTATAAAAATAATCACTCCTCAGCATTTGCAATAATTGGATATTCATGATTTGAGATTATTAATACTAGAAAGATTGAAAATTGCAACCTAGAAAGATTAAAGGGGCCACGGTGGTTCTTTTTTATTTCTCGAGTGAATGCCTTCAAAATTTCTTCTTAAATAATTCCATGCATCTCTTATGACTAAATAAAAGCTGAGATCACAATAATACTCAGTTGTTTAAGGTTATTCAACATTCAAACTAGAGATGGAACGAAGCGGCATTTGGCCGAAGCGCCGAATACCGAAGCTTCGGCCAACTAATGGCCGATGCTTCGGCCGAAGCTTCGGCTGGTGCACATATTGAAGTTTTTAGATTAAATGCATAATAAATTCCGCAGAGTTTCATACTTTTCTCCATGTGTTTTAATATTCTTAGCGTTACACAATATTTTCAGCTTACTGTGGCATTCTTAAATTGATTTCATTATAGTTTATTTTTATTTTAGTTGTTTTTATTTTAATGTTCTTAGTATTACAGAACATTTTCAGCTTAATGAGTCGTTCTTAAATTAATTTCACTAATTAAAAGTTTTCTTGTTTTTTTTTTTTTTTGCTTTGTACTGCTAGTACATGAAAAGACGACATTACTATTTTTGTATTGCAAATTAGTAGTCTGCAGTTCAGTTGATGTTTTATAATAAAACAACTGATATGATCATGTATTATACCATAGAACTACCCAATCTACTACTATTTACGTTGTGTTATATATTTATCTTAATATTCTTAATGCAAAATGCTTCAGTTTTTGGTGAATTCGAAAAAATAGTAGGGTAAAAGCACCAGTAGTCGGCCATTTAAGAGATCTTTTGTTGATCTTGGCTAACCTAGAACTTTCAGCTATAAATACAGTAACAAAAACAAGGTAAAACTTTAGGATGAACCATTCTGATAGTGAATCATCTACTTGTTTCAGAAATTAAAAAAAAAAATGTGTTAAAATCCAAGCTGTTGTCAACACTAGTAAATGCTCCAGTAGTCGGCCACAGAATCATCTTACCTGAAAAATAAGCAGAATCGCAATCTTGGATGACGGGCACACCATTCAAAATGAAATGACTCATTGCTAATTCAAGAAAAAGTACCCGAAACTTAACTGCCAATGGTTGATGATTGAGGATAAGTATATGAATGTGTGAATGCGTCATATCTGATTTTGAATTAAAAATGTACTATTTATGAGGAGTTTTATGTCATTGTGGTCGACTACTGGAGACTGTCCGACTACTGGAGCCTTTTTTACTTGTTTTTCATTCGCTGCATAAATTTAAGGCCGAAGCGGCCGAATCACAACTCATGCTTCGGCCCGGCCGAAGCTTCGTTCCATCTCTAATTCAAACATATAAAAAATAAAGAATATTGCACATACGTGTTTTGATGTTACAACGAATGTCTTTTTCAATACAAAGAATGCAAGTTTATGGATGAAAAGACATCATGACTGACAGCCTTAGATAAAATTTAAAACCATCTGCAAACTCAAATAACTTCTGTAGAATTTTCTGCAAAAACTTACTGAACTTCTTTCGAGTCTTATGATAATAATGCATCTTCAAATCACTGCTGTTCATTATCTAACGCCATTATAAAATATGAAGACTTTAAATTACTGTTTCTCTTCATATTTACACTGAAGTGACAAAAGTCATGGGATACCTCTTAATATCGTGTCGGCCCTCCTTTTGCCCGGCGAAGTGCAACAACTCGACGTGGCATGGACTCAACAAGTCGTTGGAAGTCTTCTGCAGGAATATTGAGCCATGCTGTCTCGATAGACGTCCATAATTGTGAAAGCGTTGATGGGGCAGGATTTTGGGCACGAACAGACCTCTCGATGGTGTCCCATAAATGCTCAATGGGATTCATGTCGGGCGATCTAGGTGGCCAAATCATTCGTTGGAATTGTCCAGAATTTTCTTCAAACCAATTGCGAACAGTTGTGGCCCGGTGACATGGCGCATTGTCATCCATAAAAATCCCATCGTTGTTTGGGTACATGAAGTCCATGAATGGCTGCAAGTGATCTCCAAGTAGCTGCACATAAGCATTTCCAGTCAATGTTCGGTCCAGTCGCACTAGAGGACCAAGTCCATGCCATGAAAAAACAGCCCACACCATTACGGAGCCACCACCAGCTTGAACAGTGCCTTGCTGACAGTTTGGGTCCATGGCTTCGTGGGGTCTGCGCCACACTCGAACCCTACCATCGGCTCTTACCAGCTGAAATCGTGACTCATCGGACCAGGCCACGGTTTTCCATTCATCTAGGGACCAACCGATATGCTCACGTGCCCACGAGAGTCGCTGCAAGCGATGTCGTTCTGTCAGTAAAGGCACTCGAGTCGGTCTTCTGCTGGAATAGCCCAAGAAATCCAAATTTCTCCGCACAGTTCTAGCAGACACGTCCATTGTACGTCCCACATTGATTTCTACGGTGATTTGACGCAGTGTTGCTTGTCTGTTAGAATTTACGACTCTTTGCAGACGTCGCCGGTCTCGATCTTTAAGTGCAGGCGGTCGACCACTGCGCTGTCCATGGTGGGATGTTATGCCTGAAATTTCATACTCTCGGCACACTCTTGACACAGTGGATCTGGGAATGTTGAATTCTCTAACGATTTCCGAAATGGCATGACCCATGCGTCTAGCTCCAACTAACATTCCGCGTTCAAAGTCTGTTAATTCACGTCGTGCGGTCATCATCACGTTAAAACCTCTTCACATGAATAACTTGAACAGAAATGAAAGCTCTGTAAAAGCACTGCGCATTTATACCTGTTCTATGCGATGCTACTGCCATCTGAAAATTTGCATATTGCTATCCCATGACTTTTGTCACTTCAGTGTATAATAGTCTGGGAGCCAGCGACAGGTTTTGGTGACCACTTTCAGATCGGCTAATTTTCATTTCTGTAGTAAATACGATTTTATGAAGCGTCGTGGATTTCAGCTGGTATACTATGGGTGGGTTAGGCAGCATGCGTGCATTAAAAATATAAAAAAAATAAGTGAAATTGTACCGGCTGAAACTTCATTTATTATTTAGATTATATCCGTAGAAAAGAAAAAAAAAATCAGCTGGCTCAAAAGTGGTGGATTATACGCCAGCTGACTGCATAAACATGCCAAAACTTTTTTTAGTAATTTCAAATTGATTGAAAATTAAGTATGTTTTAGTTTGAATAATGCTTATAACAAAAAAATAAAATATTCAGTTGGCTATATGTGAGTGGAAAACCCTTCAGCTGACGCAATAAATAGTGCCTCGCGTAAATTAAGTCTGAGCACCGGAAGCTCATATAAGGGATACCATCCTCCCTGAAACTTCTTTTATTATTTAAATTATATCCCGTGGAAAAGATTAAAAAAAAATATTCAGCTGACTCGAAAATGGTGGATTATATATCAGCTGACTGCATAACGTGTCGAAATGGTTTTTTATAAGCCCTGCTTATATTGATAAAAAATACAACTATTCGATAAATTTATTTTAGATTTTTAATCACAAACCCATGACTTTATAGAGAGGTTTAATAAAATTTTTAAACATCACATTGAAAGTAAAGAATACTTACAAATAGCTGAGAAGATCAAATAAACTTACATCATATTTCATAGCTATTTCTGCATTGGCATCTATATCCACTTTTGCTAAATGGACTTTTTCCTCCTTCGTACCAATTACAGTCTCTAGTCTTGGTTCAAGAATTTTACAAGGCCCACACCAACTGCAAAAATAGTGTTAGTCACAAACAGAAATGTACAGTTCTAGGTAATAAACTTTTGTGTACTCTCCTACAATTTAATTAGAGTCAGGGCCGCCGAGAGGTTTACCGGGGCCCCGAGGCAAAGTACTGACATGCGCCCCTCCCCCCCTTCCAAAAAAAAAGTCTTCAATACTAAGACAACTTACGTCCGGTGCAGAGAAGAAAAATAACAGTATTTCGTATTTGCTAATTTTTCTTTCAATTTTATATTTTTGTGCGTTTCATATTTTTATAATCTGCTCGTGTGCTGTACGTAAGTATGTTATGATATAAATGCGTATGAAATAAATCAGAAATGCATAACAAATTTACAAATAATATTCCTACTTCAATTTACTAATAACTATTAATAATTCTATCACTACTTCACAAAATTAATAATACATATTTACATAAATTACACATGTATATGTTTTAAAATCCTTTGAAAAAAATTACATTTCTTGACTATTAAAAGCGTTATTCCTCACTTTGAAAGTTTATTAAAACTTTCCATTGTACACGTAAGAAATGCCAGGTAAGTACTACAGAAGATAGCCCCCTAAGGCATTGGGCTACAAGCACACGTTGCGTTGCTGTAAACACATGTAGTCTGTGGGACGAAGGCAGAAAAGATGCTTAGAAACATGGTTTCGTTTGCCAACTTCGGGGACTACAAAATGTGATATTTTTCTGAATCCTTAGAGTCTACAGATGAAAAAAACACAATGTTCCCAAAAAAATACTGTCTCATTAATTTTTTACAGACCATTAAAAATACATGACGAAATAGGCGAAAATGAAATTCTAGAGGCGGATAATTACGTTAAATATCATAAAAATGTGTCTGTCTCTGTCTATATATTTATATGTACAAATAGATGGATAGATAGATACTGTTTGATATTCTTTTCGGCGACCTTCCTCGAATTTGCGCATGCGTCAGGTCTCAATTGATTTTATGAAACTAGGGGTGATTGTGATAAGAGAGATAAGGAATAGGAAGGGATTTTTCTCTGATTTGTTTTGTTTTTCGTTGGATTCGTTTATTTGAGGTGTTGATCGGTTCTTGTGAATCCTCTTGATTTTTTTTTCTTTTTAATTTCTCTTCCTTATCAGGTCTATGAAATTAATGATATCGGACAAAGTAGAATTGCTGCCATCGTGCATTTTCGTAATAAAGCTGCCTGCCTTTTTAAAATAGAACCGTTTAACAGTGCTAGGCGTGGGTTTCGAGGTCGAACAGTAGATAGAGTAGATACAAAACCAATATTTCAAGCAATAATAACTTAAAGTTTAAATGCGTCTTTGCAATCGTCTTTAATCTGCGTTAATTTAATCTATCTAGAACTCAACAACAAGAGCGATTTAAACAAGAAAAGATTTAAAAGGACTTTTGGCATTTTGGAAAAGCAACATTAGTGCTAGCATATCCAACGCTGTGGTAAAAAATATGGTTAATTTAGTAAAAAAATATTTTAAAAAATGATCAATGCATTGAAAATGAAAAAACAGAAACAAATATAAGCGAAACGATCCTACACTGAGAAAAGTGGGCCAAAATAATTGTAAAATCAACGAATTAAAAAGCAAATTGTCTGCTAAAAAAGCATTGGCGATGTCTTGTTTATAGCGCCCTCTATAGTTATTTTCCGTTCCCAATTAAGAGCACGCGGAAATGCGGATTGATACAGTTTTCGATTTTCTTTGTTATTAAATCACAAAAGATATGAAGTAAGTATATTAAAACTTATTAACATATTTTGCAGCATAAAATCGTATGGAAAAGACAAATTAAGGTAGAAAAACTGTTTATTGAAATTTTAAATTAAATATTTTTTGCAAAAGGGCCATCTAGAGACAATTTTTGTTGTGAAAGAGCCGACAGGCTGAGGAATATAGTCCCTGTTTCAGTTACTAATTAAAACTTAATGAGACAAGCTTCGCTTGGGAACATTGGATTTTTCGATTGAGTACATCACTATTAACAGATTTCAATCAAGTTCCCTTAGTCCCCAAGATTGGTAAACCAACTTGAACGATATTGGTGCTTGGCCCACAGACTAATGTAGATTTTGCTTTGCCTACACAAAAATGAAGTTCAGTTAACTAAAACTGCCAGGCCCCGGGGATTTTGCCCTTGCTGTCCCCCCTCTCGGCGGCCCTGATTAGAGTAATAACCAGGAGTGCGAAGTCGGAGGGAAAATTACTGACTTCGGCTCTTGGCACTTCAGAACTTTTAATGTCTGTCTGCGTATTGTGCGCCTGTCACGATCGCTTCCATTTGAAAAAGGGCTGATAGGATAAGGAGACTGACGTGCCGGTGCTTTCGCTTCTTACTTCCTGTTGAATGTTTCTTCGCATTTCCCCTCTATTTTGAGAAAATACGAAGAAACCTCAGGCATGCGCACATGCGAGGAAGGTTTTACGATAAAAGATTAGACAGTAATTCCAACTGTTTCACCCAGAAATCAGACCAATTGCACAGTCCTAGCAGTTGTATACTTGAATGAAAGTGATAGAAATCTTGGAATTTTAAAACCTCCCACTCCAATCTCTTTTATCCCAAATGCAGTCTGACTCTGCAGTCCTGGTAAGAACGTCACATTACGCATTTTAGATGTGAATGAATAATTCAAAACTAAGGATAGTTGTTAATAAGTATAACATTCACGGAATAAGCCTTATGAAAGACTGTTTTCAAAAGTTTACTGGGAGCAAGCACTTATAAGTGCTAAAATATGATTGAAATAAAAATAATAAATAAATAAAGCTTATCTTCAAGTAATTACTTACTGCATTTTGCTTTTTCTAAGGCTACAATGAAGACTCTTTATCAGTGCTAAGTGCAACAAAAAAGTTGTGAAAGAATATACCATAGCCACAAGAACCCAGTCTAGTGTTTCCCCCAAGCACTTTTAAGAGTCCTGTCCCTTTAAAGTTAGTATTCAAGTGCCTTGTGTTACTTTTCTTTGCATATCACTTTGATTGATCTATTATTAGTCAGAATTTAAACCAAATATTCAGTTCATCTTTACTTCTGACTTCGAATTAATTGGGACAAAGCTACTTTTTACTAACTTTCAAGACGACTTCCTGCTAGCTCTAGTAGGTCCCCCTACGCTATAAGCGCCAACCGGTTCTTGATTTTTTGATGCTGCGCTAGTGAAAAAGTGTAAACAATGATTTTTGCTAATGGCAACAGTTATTGATGGAATGAGGACTTTAAGGTTTTAACGACGCGAGACGGGGTATTAAGAAAATGGGTTTTCAAGGTTATGTTGTGTGTTTCTAAGTCAGTGTTATGTATTTTCGATGTTTTACGAGTTGTTTAAAGCAGTGGTTCTCAACCTTTTTACAGCTACCGCCCCCTATAGGACTGAAAATGTTTTCAACGCCCCCCTTTGAGGACGCTTGTGGAACGGAAGAGGGGGAGAAGGAAAGGCAGTTTTCTTGACCGTTTGAACTCTAACTTTACCCAAACAGATAGTTGAAAAATTATTATAGAGTAAAAAAACTTATAAGGAAGCATAAAACAGATTTTTTTTTTTAATCGGGCAGTTTTTTCCTCTAAAAAGACCTCTTCCGTGTCTAAAAATCAACCAAAATCCTACAACTGTTTCACTGAATGAGTGACCGATTTTGAACGCAAATTAGAACAAAAAGGTTTGAAATGAAAATGCGCTGTTTTCAACATTTTTATTTGAAAATCAATATATTTTGAAAAAAACACTGCGTCCAAATAATTCCCCAAACAGTACAATCCCAAACAGTGTGGCTCTTATTTAATTGCAATTGTGCAATATGTATCCATCATTTTTATTACATATCTCCTTTATCACATGTACTATTATTTTACTGCTGATGGTCAACAACAAAGCCGGCCTTTTGATTTTTCCCAGGGGAGACAAACATTTGAAAATCCCGCCCGTACATGTCATCCTTAAAGATTATAAGTCAAGTTTTAACTAGAGGGAGAAAATAAAGTAAGTCAAATTTACGAATTGCAATAAAAGTTCAATTCAGAGAAATTCTTGTTGAGTATTTAATGGCTTTGAAATTTAGATAGGATATCAGAGTAAAGATGGTACTAGTTTTGAAATCGGAGTCTTAAAAATGTAGCTCCTTTAATCTTAGGTTTTGTGGTGTTAAGAGTTAGATTCAAGTTCACCGGTTAAACATTTAAAATTGACGTAATTTTAGACAAGTTTCGGTAAGAGTGAGAAAAAGATCCCTCATGATTTTTTTTTCAAAATTGAAAGTTAAATTAAAGCTAATTTTAGTCCTGTTAGGAGGTCAGAGCTATTTTCGGTCTTCTCTGAAATTGAAGTCCTGAATTAAAACTTTTTTGGTTGATGGTTGATCGGGAATTTTCAACGAAAGTTTTTTCCCATTGTACTCTGAAAAACACAACTGTTAACTATCTTTGGTGTTGGTAAGGAGATGCTTTAACAACACAAAAACTTGGTCATATCTAGTAGATCTCTTCGAGAAATTTTTAGGTGCCAAAAAACGTAATTCTAGTCTCATGATTGGGGAAAGAGTAAGCGTCTAGTTCGAGATTACCTCCCGTAATTAAAGAAAAAATCATTAGGCTGTCTTTCAAAATGAAGGTTTCCATAGCTCTTCGACAGAAATGACTAAAAACAAAATTTTAAGCTATGTATGGTTTTGTCACAGAAAGATGTGGGTGGTTCTGGATCTTTTCCCCGGAAGTTTTTTAAAAGTAAGTTTTCAAAGCGTAATTGACTAACTTATGTGATCTGGGAGGGGAGAGGAATTTAGAGCTTTTCCTCAAAGAACTTCTAAATGGGTATTGATAAAACATAATTTTAGGCTCTTTTAGATAGTTACGCTATGAAAGTGGGGACCCAACTCCAAAAACGTTTTTGAAATTTAAGTGCTATTGGCGAATTTTGGACAATATTAGCTGACGTTAGTAAAAGGATAAGGGCTCAGAAGATAACCTCAGAAAATAAATTTTAAAGCTATATCCTTGCCGATATATGAGAAAAAGGCTTCCTACCGTTTCGCCGAAAATATGTCCTCCCAAGCGAATTTCAAAACATGCCCACCGGCCTCTACAGCCGAAAATTAGTTCACCGCCCCTCAACATCGTCCCACCGTCCACCGGGGGCGGTATTGCAACCATTGAGAACCACTGGTTTAAAGTAATTACGTTTAAATAAAGTTTATTAATTTACAAAAGGTTCTGTGAAAGGAAAAAATTGTGTACAAATGTCACGTATGTAACGGTGGAATCGGCGATTTTTATTTATTGGTAGTTCAGAAATTTCGGCTTCAAAATTTTCAACTTTAATTTTTAATAAAGTAACGTTCCCTGTACTTTCCAAGTTTTTAAGGAACTTTTTCTAATTCCCTATATTTTTATATTTCCCAGGGACGTGGAAAGCCTGTGACAAAAAGAAGCAATTTTTAATCTCCAAGCAGAAAAAGGGATTAACTTTTCAAATATTTTTCCAAGGACCCATTAGGAAAATTAAGCAGCTCCAAATTTAGTGAAATGAAACAAGAGGAATTTTCAAGTATTTTCAAGAACTGAGGAACTTTTGAGAGAAACAATGAAGCCTCTTTCTTTTTACTTCCAGCAGTAGGCGTTTTCTAATGAAATAATTTTTTGAACGTAAGTAGTCAGGTGAAAAACAGACCTTGCTTGAAAATCAATTACAACCGGAATATCACTTTTCACCACTCTTTCTTCAAAGTCGGTTTCATCTTGAATTTTAAATATCTTACGTTTTTGAGCAGAATATGTAATCATTCGAACATGGCAGTTGTTAGAAGAAATTATTTTTCTAGCTAATTTATTTAAATTGCAAAATCCCGAACGCGTGATGCCGGCCATGTTTTATTTTCTAAACAAACATACTGTTGCCATACAAAGATATGAATTAAAAATACCCACTTTTTATTTGTTGTTGCCTTAATTATTTTTTCCATCAATAATCTCTCAATTATAAAATGAATTTTGTATTTTTACTTTAAAAAACTACTGGATTAATTTTTCTTGAGCTAATTTAAGCGAAAAAGTTCAAAGCATAAACATGACGTTCTTTTATACTGTAACTGTAGCGTTACAAAATCGAGTCTCAAAATCGCCATTTGTGTGTAACAAGAGGATCCACGTGGTAGAATAATTTAATAATTGCAACTAAATAAAATTATAAAATTTAGATATAATTTTATATTTCCATTCTAGGAGTTTTTTTTGTTGTGTCTTGCTTCTTCTCTATATTTATGTTTGTTACTTTTTCTCGCAGCACATTTCCAAGATGTCCAGCCATCTGACTTGGATGATAATCCGAAATCGGTCAAGTTTTATGATAAAAAAGCGAAATGTTAAGAAATATTTCAATTCGGTAAGTGAATAGGTCATTTTCTCTCAATTGCAATTTGCATTTTCGTCCACTTGCCGCTTAATAAGCTACTGTATAAACTTTGTATGCTACTTTTCTATAATCTTGTTTCCCTACAAAGTTTTTCATATTAATGCAATGAGTGAATGATTAAGTATAGAAAATACCATTCGATTTATACAGTTATGTTGCGTCGGAGCAAATGTATGCTCCTTCCTGGCATGCTTGTTGTGAATGCTCCAAAATCTACTTTATTTATTCTTGTAACCACTAAAAATTATGATTAAAATTTTCTAAGGAACAGTCCTATATAAAGCCTATAACTAACTCCCCCTTTGAATACGCCTGTATCAAAGGACGGTATTGATTAAAAGTAATGACTTGCTTTCCTCTCTTTTGAAATTATTGCTATTATTATTTTTCTCTCTATTATATTTAACTTGGTTCAAAGTTGAGATAATTTGACTCTGAGGTATAGTTAATTGTAAAAGTTGTCTACATTTGGATGAAAAACGTTGCAATGATGAATCATGGATCGTCGGTATGAATCTTGATTAAAACATTGTATTCTGAGCCATTCTTCCAATGTATTCTAAATATTATAACATAAGATAAACTTGCTTATGATGATGATTTGACAAGCATATGCCTGAATCTTTCATGTTAGACCGTTTCAACTCTGAAGCTAAAACTTTTATTGTTTATGTATTCTGTGATGAACTATATGATGATCATTAGAGCCAATCCAATGACATCTATGATATACCTAATTTCTGATGGTTCTGGAGTTTTCTATTCCTCTTTGCTTGGATAATAGTTTTATGCTTTTAATGCTTGTCTTGTTGTCTACACTAAAAAGTGAATGTTTATTTTACAGTATAATACAGCAAATTTTATAATTAATAAACTGAAAATTTCTAATTTTACAGTAAGAAATTAAAATTGCTCTTTTTACTGTACTAAACTAAAATTGCTAATTTCGCAGCGATAAACTGAAATTGTTAATTTAACAGTTTATTATCGTGCTTTTTACGGTTTTAAACTGGAACCTCTGTTGCCTGTATTATACTGTTTTTTACAGTATACAGCAATAAACTAATACAGCAATAAACTGTAAAATTGTTAACTTTACAAACCCAAAGTAGAATACTGCTACGTTTGCGACGTTCGTCGCAGAACAGATACCTGAACTGCTGAACAATTCTGTTTCAATACGAGGGAAATTCTGAAAAAAATTCGGCAGAAATCTGTAAAACATCTGCAGAAAAGGCAGTTTTTTAACTTAAGAAATTTTTTTTAAAGAAGTTTAGAACAATTTCTATTGATTGTTTCAAATTAGAAAAAAAAAACCTAACATTTCTGCAAATTATGCTTATAAGGGAGAAATTCAAAAATCGATTGTTTGGGACATTTACAGGAACTTGAAATTTACTTCAATTCTTTAGAATTTGCACAAACTGACATATTTTGTCAAAAAATATTCGCAGAAAGTTATCTTTGGCTACACCTGTTTTATGTCCCTCAAGAGTCCTCCCTCGACGATTTGGTCTCATTATTGGCCATGTGCTGTTATTCTGAGTGAAAACATCGTTTCTAATGCAGTGTCAAACGGGAATGAAAATCCTCCAAGATCCACCGCTCGTTTTTTTTTTTTTTCTTTCTTTCTGCGATCTAAAAGTTGATATTGCATCATATTTAGAAAAAAATGTATGCTTTCATTTATTGTTATAATAAAGCATAAAATAAGTTGATTTAAAGTAGGAGAGGTTGAAAATACTTCCAACTTTCAAAATAATGGAAATGTTTTTAGGATGCAACAGGATTGAAACCTCAAGGATTACAGGCAATTATTGGCAAAAAATGTACTCCATTTTGGCATGCTGCCAAAAACATAAATTTCCATTGTAGTAGGTAAAAATTAAGAAAATTCAGCTAAAATATCGGGGAGATCTCAGTCAAACAAATCGTAAATATTATTTTGATCTTTAAAGTTATCTGTTTTAATTTAATAATATTTTGTTATATTATCATTGATTTTTTTTTTCAACACTAGTTGCTTTTAGTTCATAAACACTGCAATTTTTTTGCAATGATGTATACTAGATGAATTTCTTCAACTGATCTCATATTGATGATATCTTTCACTGAGCAAATATGTTATGCTTTTTGTTACTGTTCAGTAACTCACATGAAAACACTTATTTTATTCAGTAAATAGTCGAAGGCAGCTTTAACCCTGCATATTTCACTGTTTAGAATGATGAAAATAAACGACGGTCTGCTGATTGCAAATGAATGATTATCGTTGTCTGATAGCTAAACTTGGTATTTTTTATTAAGAGGAAACAACTGAAATGATGAAATATGTCTCGTTCGTATGAATCTTGCTTGATTAAAACTTCTTATTCTGAACAAGTTTTGTTTTCTTTTTTTTACGTTACTGCATGAAATAAATTGACTTTTGGCTTATGATGATCATTCTGACAAGCATATGTCTGAATCTCGCATGTTAGACAATAAGTTCAGTCTGAAGCCAATATTGCTATTATTCATAACTAAAAATTTCTATGATGCACTTAATGATGAACACTAGAGCCAATCCAATGATAATTGTGATATACCTAATTTCTGATGTAAAGTTCAGGATTTTTCACACTGCTTTTGCCAGTGTTATAGTTTGTTTTGTTTGTTTGAATCTTACTTGATTAGCACACTATTTTGAGCCTTTTTTTCTGGTTTACTAGTATTTTTTACTTTATTATTCATTCATTACTTTATGCTAAAGCTTAAAAAAAAATGCTTATGATGATCATTTTGACAAGCATATGTCTGAATTTTGTATGTTAGACAATTTTAACTCTGAAGCCAAAATTTTTATTACTTAGATATTCTGTAATAGACTAAATAGTGATCACTAGAGCCAATCGAATGTCATTTGTGATATTTAAAATTTCTAATGTAA
The DNA here is from genome assembly GCA_038373865.1 of Uloborus plumipes. Taxonomy (NCBI): domain Eukaryota; kingdom Metazoa; phylum Arthropoda; class Arachnida; order Araneae; family Uloboridae; genus Uloborus; species Uloborus plumipes. The sequence goes on from JAXGGA010006240.1 coordinate 55,206, forward strand.
AAATCATGGGGTCATAAGTTTTCACACCTTTTTTAGTTGGGTAATAGTTTCGTACTTTTAATGCTTGTCTTGGCTCCAGTATTTTACAATAGTCTCCTAGTTTCCCGTTTTTTACCATTTTCTCCTGTTTTTATTAGCTGGTTTTTTTAACTCATCAAGAAGCTGAAATTAAAAAATAAAAATCAATCAGTCATCAAAAAGTTTCACTTTCTTCTCAATAGATGGTGTGCCCGTTTCACTGTAGTTCATTGTTTGATATTTTCTACTCATGCACATTCAACTAAGCATGTGCTTCACCGAAAACTGCATCAAGAGTTTTAGATTTCAATCCTTTTGCATCTTGTAAAATATTTCAATTATATAGAAAGTTGAGAGTTATTTTAATATATATCCTATATCTACTTTTTTATTCTTTATTTTTTAATTCTTTTTATTTTTATTCATAATTTTTGCTGGGCATGTACTAAATTTTTAGCAAATGAGCTAATATTTTTTTCAAATTTTTGTATTATATCTACTAGTTACTAATTAGCTTAAATCTCAATAAATAAATAAAAAACCTAATATTGCTAAAAAATAAAATTTATCTGATTTCATTTTTTAAATGTATTGTTCATATTATTTAAAAGCATAACATCAAAATCTTAAAGTGAATTATGTTGTTGGTTAGTCATCTGGTAAAATCCATTGTTTGTTTTTTCCGTCAAAGGTTAGCACGCATGCATTTAGCTAAATGTTAAAATTTTATAACAGCTTTGTAAAAGGATAATATTGTTTGATTATTAAGAATTTTTCTTTTTTCTTTTAGCTTAAACAGTAAAGTATTAGTACAATAATAAAACTACCATATTTTCCCGTATTAGCTGGCATGTCGCAAAATTCAAGGGTCACCAGATTTTCTATGACCCGCACCTGGTCTTTTCTGCCATGCCGGAAAAACCGAGGTTGGAAAAAAAAATTAATACTATCCCAATAACACAAAAAACTTTTAAAATAATATAAGTTATGTACTTGTGTGCCAAGCACAAAAATTTAACCTGCACTTTTTATGAAAATTGAATCATTGTCACCATGTATAATTCGTCGTAACATATATTATCTAAATATGTTTTATGGTTATTTGTGAGCGGGAAATATTAAAATAAAATTTTCGAAAATAGTGCCATCAATAGAGGCATAAAACATTAAGAAGTTCTTTCTGCATTTGCCGCTTAGTGCAGATATCACTTTTGTAACATGGCAGTATACATCATTTTATTAATACAAATAAAAGATTTAATTTTGTAAGAATGCTAATAAATAAGAGCAAGATAAAGCATCGTGAAACGACCATGATTTGTTTCGTCTCGACCATGATTTGTTTCGTCTCGGAGATCTGAAAGTCAGTGGTTGTTTTTGAGAAAGGCGTTTATTATTATTTTTCCTTATAGTGGTTTGCTTTATGGTTGAATGTGAGGAGAGAGATTTATTTTTGTTTCCTTGCAAAGTGAACCTTGAACTCTCCGGCATGCTGGAAAATTCGAATTTCCCAGCATGCATGGTAATACGGTTATTGATCCTATTGCTTTCTCTCTTACAGGGATGAAAATCTTCTGCGGATCCCCGATTTTCCGCTTTTTGTATTTTTTCGTTATTTCCGCGATCAAAAAATTTGTTTCATCAAGTTTTAAAAAAAAATTAAAAATACACTCATCATTAAAATGAAGCTTAAAATAAGTTGATTTTAAGTAGTAGAGGTTGAAATTATTTCCAACTTCCAAAATAATGGAAATGTTTTTAGGATGCAGCAGGATTGAAATCTCAAGGATGACCTGCAAGTATCGGCGACTCTATTTTGGCATGCTACCAAAAACATAAGTTTCCATTGTAAGAGGTTGAAATTAAGAAAGTTCCGCTAAAATATTCGAGATCTTTATCAAAAAACTGGGAAAATTATTTAAAAAAAAATATTTTAATAAATTTAAAATTTGCTAAGTAAATAAAGACAATGCTATATTAATCAGAGAATTTATTTCTCGAGATTTTCTGTGTCTAATTCGTCAAAAATTGCAACCCCCTCCCTTTTTTTCTCTACTTTGTTGTGAATGAACAATTAAAAAGTTTTAAAAATATTTACTTTCGATTTCACTTAGCAAATTGAGAGGAAAGCTTGCATAACTAATTTCGCATAATATTTTTAAAAAATCAATCTGAATTTTAAGCTGCGCAATTTTTCCTCTTTTTTGACATTGAACTGTTTTCATCCCTGCTCTCAGATCATGCACCTTTATTTATTTATTTTTTTGCTTCCTTGTTTTTGAACAAAAAAAAAACAAATGCCTTGCTTCATTTTCGTAATTCAGATAGTATTTTTATATTTGCCTTGACCTTGGTTTAGAATGATGAAAACATACGACGGTCTGCTGATTCTGAATGAATGATTATCGTGATCTGATTGCTAAACTTGAATTTTTTATTAAGATGAAACAACTGCAATGATGAACCATGTCTCGTTCGTATGAATCTTACTTGATTAAAACGTCCTATTCTGAGCAAGTTTTGTTTATTTTTTCCTAATGTTACTACCTAAAATAAATTGGCTCATGATGATCATTCTGACAAGCATATGTCTGAATCTCGCATGTTAGACAATAAATTAAGTCTGAAGCCAATATTGTTACTATGCATAGCTAAAAATTTCTGTGATGAACTTGATGATGAACACTAGAGCCAATCCAATGATAGTTGTGATATACCTAATTTCTGATGTAAAGTTCAGGATTTTTCAAACCACTTTTCCCCGGATAATAGTTTATACTGTTAATGCATAAAATGGATTCCTGAGTATCTGATTGCTAAAGTTTTTTTAGTGTTTGAATTTATTTAGTGAGAGTCATAAACTCATTACCTTGCAGGAATAAGCTTTATTTAAAGGGTGTTAATTGAGGAAAAAATATCTAAATATATGCATATGTCGGCCCAGCTAAAACAAATACTTTTGGCTCCAAGAATTATTTGATTAAGCGGGAATCTTTTACATGGCGTTTATGGCTGTTGAAATATTCGGTTCCAGGATGTTTTATTCATTTATCTGTTACCAAAAAGTGGGGCTGACAGTATATACATATTCAGAGCTGCTAACTTTTGAAAATCTAAATTTGTAGAAGAGTTCTATGCAAGGGAGGGGGGCAATAAATAATTTCTTAAAATTTACACTAGAACAAGTAAAAGATTATTTTGAACATAATTTTTCATTTTAATTTTTTAATCATTTGTTATTATAAAATATATTTTTTAACTAAACTTTGAAACCCTATTAAGCGAAATAGAATAGTACATACATGTGATTCTTCAGCCAATTGGCGGAAATCAGCCAATTTGATTGGTAAACATAGTTCCGTCATTCTACCGATCTGCCTTTAAAAATTTCCCATCCGCTCTATTTTCATTCCATTTAAAATTTCCACAATCTCTTTATGGAGACAATGAGAGGCGACGGCAATCTACCCGGCTTTAAGAAGGAGCATTCTTCACTTGCTTGGTTTTGGTTGAAAGTTTCAATTTGAAAAAATAAAAAATTGAATAAAATAAAACAGTTAAGGAATCCAAAATGATAAAAGTTAAAAATAAAAAGTTGTAATAAAATTTTTTACTGAATGCATTTAATAGCTCTTTTGCCCGTCAAACCAACCTGTCACAACATGTCAAATATTTTCAGCCAAATTGTTTTGAAAGTAATCACATGTATGATAGTGTCTAAATGCTTATAATGTGGATTTTATCTGTAATGTGAATAAAAATGTTTCTTGGTACTAAAGAAAATTGTATGTTTTGGACAAGTTTTTGTAGCGTTGTAGTTAATTCATAGAAACTGCGATTTTTTTCTTCGCAGGTGGCATCTATATGTAATAGAAATTAAGGCCCATGGACTCTCAGGAGTTTACTGTACCTTAGTATTTATGCAAGTGCATAAAGTTTAATGCTTCAATTCTTTTATGGCTTGATTTTGTACATATCTTTGAAGAAACTTATGCTATTTAATAATCGCATTTTTTTTAAATAATTCACTGAATGAATAAATTTATCTTTTCTGTTGCAATGATGAAAATATGTTGTACATTGGATGAATTTCTTCAACTGATCTTATATTGATGATTTTTTTCCTCTGAGCAACTTAATAATATGTAAAGAAAATTAAAAGTTAAAAAAGCCTTACAATTTACATGCATATAACGATCTTATTATTGTGCTGAATTATTTTATTCCATTTTGAATAAACTCAACCACTGTGTAAATTGAAACATTTGCTCAAGTTTAGTAAGATGAGACGTGCACAATTGGTCTGCATTTCTGATTTAATCGATGTGAATATGTAGCTGATGTTATCAAATTGTTTTTTTTTTGGGGGGGGGGGGGGGTTGGGGTCTGTGAGGTGCAAGGTTTCAATAATTTCTTCTTCTTTTCATGTATTTTGCTTTTGTCCAATGGTGTTATTTCAAACATACATGCAATTTTAGTGATGAAATTATAGTTCAGCTGATTTGTTGTGCTGATAAATTTCTTATGTCTTTCGCTCCTATCTGAAAAATTGCACTTGTTTTTAAGTATTAAGGTGATATTCACACATTCCCCCCCCCCCTTCGAGTTCTTAGCTGCATCATTTTGCCATCTTGTTAAGTGCATGTAAATTTCATTTGTGATACGAGAAGTAAAATATTAACTTGTTTATAACAGGAATAAAATTTTTTACTCATTTCATCTCTAAGCGTTTGCTTTTGAAACGAAGAAAAATCACATAGAATTTCTGTTAGTCACATAGGCAGTTTAGGTAATTCATTGTGCTAGTCTACTTAGCGCTCATATAAAAATGTTTTATTTTAAATTAAGTAGTGCCTTTGATGATTCTATTTGCTACTCTTGATTATGCATGATGAAACATATACCACCAATTTTAATCTGAGGCGAAAGTGAAGGAGGTCAAATACAAGTTAATAATTTAACACATTAATACTTGCATATAGTGTGAAATTTTAAAATATTTTACCAAAAATTATCTTTTACCAAGTGCTCCCTCACAGACATCTACAACCTGTTTTGTAGTTACACAGCTTTATTCTTCCATTGTTTTTTTGAGTAATCTTGTTTTTTATCCGAAGAGTTTTAATCATCGTCCATATATGTTTGTTTGGTCAGTTTTTCAACACTATCCAGAGAGAGTACAAAGAAGAGTCTATAGAATTTTATTGAAGTGTATCAATTTTTATCTTGGCTTTGAAATGATGTTTTAAACATGTTAGACTTTTGATTTTTCCATGAAACAAGAAATAGCTGATCAAAGCCTGAATTGTCTTAAAATTAAGTAAAAACAAGTGATATGAATGTTTAAGTCCCTGAAATTTTTGAATCTTATTTCCAATCTTTAAAAAAATGTACGTTTAGGGAAATATAAAAAAGAAGAGGAATAACTCTTACTATTTAAAAATGATCAACATAAAATTTTCATTCTTTTGCCATATTAATCATACTTCAATTTTTGCAGGATCCTCTGAATATGAAGAACATCCACTCTCCCAGGTTTTGTGGCTTGGTTCAAAAGAAAGCCATCATGGTCGAACCACATGCCCAGAATAACGGAGTGAACCTTGTTTTCAAGAAACATCGCCGTAAGTAAAGTCGAGTATTCCTCATTTGTCCACTTTTCCGAAGAAAAAAACATCGATTCGAACGGAAACCCATCATTGTTTCATACGCTAGGTGGCCAAAAGTATCCGGACACTTTCAAAAATTCACATTTTTACATATAGCTCGAAAAATAAGTGATCAATTGTTCTTTAACTTTAGTCATACAAAATATAGGCTTCACCGAACATTTCCAAGTTGAAATTAAATTATCCTTGCATTTGGGGGACGACAAAAAGGGGGGTTGAAAGTAAAACCGCTTTTTGACCATAACTCTTGGAAAATAACTCGGAATAAGCTATAAATTTCAGTAATTAATTAGCATACTATGTATAATTACTGTACAAATTTTTATGAACGTACCACTCTTACTTCCGAAGATATGAAACATTTTTTAAAAAATGGCAATTTTATTTAAAGGGTTTTGGCTCATAACACGCAGAGTTTTTGATCAAACCTTATCAAAACTTCAGAAAAAATGACAAAATACAAGAGAAAGAACATACTAAAACGGTAAATAAAAATATTAAAAATCCGATGAGATATGAACGTTAAAAGGAAATAATTTCTCACGGCGCATGCGCGAACGACAGAAATTTATAACTACAAAAATATTGTACTCTGATTTATACTTCATCTTATAAAAAAGTTCCAGTTGAATATCATGAAAATGGAAAAAGATATCAGCGATCTAGTGAGCTGTATTTCATTCATTCGCAGACAATACATAAAAAGTGAGGGTCTGTCCACAAAGAGCTATTTTTACTTCCTTTTACGTAGTAAAGGAAGTATTGTGATCACGAAAAAAATTTCACTCAAATTTCGGTCTAAGTTTTGACTTTGCTCACCCCTGAATGAATGTCGCGTAGTTTTTTCGACCTGTCAGCACGTGTATATGTACCTAACAACATACAAACAGCCGAAAAATCAATTTCGACCACCCCCGAGTAAATTACGACGAGTTTTCTCGTGACGTCTGTATGTACGTATGTGCGGATGTATGTGCGTATGTGGCTCGCATAACTCAAAAACTATATGCCGTAGAAACTTCTAGCTTGGTTTGTAGGCTCTGAGGGGGGTCTAGTTGTGCACCTTCCCTTGTGATTGCATTCGAATGTTCCCAAAGGGGTCTTTTACCCCTTTTTTGGGGTAAATCAATGTTGATTTCAATACAGACTCAAGTGATATGAATTGGCGCCACCACTTGGCGACATGTCGCCAAACTTTTGGTCGCCAAGTGTTTGACGCTAACTTGGTGACATATCGCCAAGTTGGCGGCAAATTTGGCGAAAAAATTATTGTTTGAATTTGGGTTCAACTTGGCGCTATTGGCGATATTTTGCGAAAAATTCACTAAATGATATTAAAATCAGCAATATTTAGAAAAATAACCATTGTAAAATATTTTTTGCATTGTTTCGTGGTATATTAGGGGAGTAAATATTTGAATTGTTACCTTACTCACTCCAAGCACTTTTTTTAACACTTAAGGCAACTACTAAGAAATTTACACGTAAAAGGAAGTAGTGTGGGGTCCATACCAGATTTTTAAATTAAAGGTTATTGCGTCATCGTTCAAAACCAACGTTTCAGGGGGTGTCCGGATGCTTTTTTATTGACGAAAATGCTCAATTGTCACCACACTATTTGTGGAGAACCCCTTGCCATTTATGTATTGTCTGCAAATGAATGAATTACAGCTCACTAGATCGCTGATATCTTTTTCAATTTTTACGATATTCAACTGGAACTTTTTTTATAAGATGCAGTATAAACCGGGCTACAATATTTTTGTAGTTATAAATTTCTGTCGTTCGCGCATGCGCCGTGAAAAATTATTTCCTTTTAACGTTCATATCTCATCGGATTTTTAATATTTTTCTTTACCGTTTTAGTATGTTCTTTCTCTTGTATTTTGTCATTTTTCCTGAAGTTTTGATAAGGTTTGATCAAAAACTCTGCGTGTTATGAGCCAAAACCCTTCAAATAAAATTGCCATTTTTTAAAAAAGGTTTCATATCTTCGGAAGTAAGAGTGGTACGTTCATAAAAATTTGTACAGTAATTAAACATAGTATGCTAATTAATTACTGAAATTTATAGCTTATTCCGAGCTATTTTCGAAGAGTTATGGTCAAAAAGCGGTTTTACTTTCAACCCCCTTCTTGTCGTCCCCCAAATAGAAGGGTAATTTAATTTCAACTTGGAAATGTTCGGTGAAGCCTATATTTTGTAAGACTAAAGTTAAAGAACAATTGATCACTTATTTTTCGAGCTATATATAAAAATGTGAATTTTCGAAAGTGTCCGGATACTTTTGGCCACCTAGTGTATGTTGGATACAAGTATTATGTTGATGTACAGCAGGCAGTGATAGAAACAAGAGTTTAAATCTAGGCGTCATGGTGACACCTAGCATTAGTTTTTAAGCGCCAAAATGTAATAAGAAATGTTTTTTTAATTTTTCGATATTTAAAGATAGACGTAATCTGTTAATTATTTTTAGCAAAAGAAAGAAAAACTTGTTACATGATAGATATATATATATACAACATATATTACACATTAAGGGAAAATATAAAATTCACTATTTTATGTATGTATGGAAATTCTTATGTTCTCACATCTGTTACTCTTCACATTACTATAAATATGCAATGTAGAATCCTACTGAGAATGGTGTTTTTCTTTTTTTTTTTTTAACATGTGTTGCAAAACATATTAGTATTCTATACCTCCAAATTCCGATATAATTCGCTACGGTTCTTGTATATTTTCTTTGAAACTACTTTTTACATATATTTTTGAAACTCCTATATTTTTTCCTTTAAACTCCTATATATATTTTTTTCTCTGCTATGACCACTGAATTAGTGTATTACAAAAGAGCGAAAAATATGTAGAAGAAACTAGTTTCATAGAATTGTTTGCATTTTAAAATAATTTCTGTGAATTTACTATTAGAGAGGGGGAAAACTTCAGTGTGGTAAAATCTTAAGCCGTCAAATTTAGCGTGTGGAGTTGGAAATCTTGGCACTCTAACACAGACAGCAGGATTCCCAGTGTTGAAAATCCTTAAGTCCTTGAAAATAAATGAAAAATCCTTTTTATACCTGCTTTGTGTTACATACAGGGTGTCAACAATTTAAATCGAGATTTTAACCAAATGATTTTTAAAAATTTATCATTGATTTAAATCCTTTTTTTAAACTTCAAACCTAGAAATCTCCAAAAAAGTTTTAATTTCAGTAGTTATGAATTTTTCTTAGTCAGCCCCCCCCCCCCTTTCTTCCTTATGTTGATTTTGTCCCTTGGATTTTTCCTCACTTGTTCATTTTTAGCTTTTCAAATTCGTATTCTCCTTACTTGACTAAAAAATTCCAGTTTCTTTTGTTGTTATAAATTAGATGCTTTTTTATTATTTTTAGTATTTACTGTATTAAGGACTTATTTTAATGAAATTAATGAAGAAATTTTAAAGCACTAAGCTAAAAAATGATAGTGCAGAAAATTTCTAGGAAATGAAGCCTGTTTCCAAAGTCAGTGAATTTTTGTACAAATTGAAAATTGATAGTATTGGTTCATTTGAATTTTAGAAGACAGCAACTACATGCTTACTACTAAAATGTTTATTTTTCAGTGTTATTAATATAATTTCTATTCCAAAATTAACAAAATTAAATACAATGTTTTATTTGCAGTAGGATTTGAGATTTCCATTTCTACCATCTTTTTTTAACCCCCGGCACACAAAGGAAAGGGGTTATGTGTTTGACGTGTATGTGTATCTGTCTGTGGCACTCTGCAGCCTAAACAGATGGACCGATTTTGAAAAAAAAAAATTTCAAAAGGGGAGTTGATAGTGTTCTTAGGTTGCATCTTCGGATTTTGAAAGGTTTTTCGGGATTTTAACAGTGAAAACATACTTCAAAATGTAAAAAAATAGCACCAAATGAAAGATAATTTTTCTGCTTCTAATACGATGTAATTCTATCTTCCATGTTCTATAGAATGCAAGTTATTAGCAAATGCAGCTTAACCTTTATTCACGCGATCGGAACCGTTTTCATTGTTGGCAGACGAGGAAAGCAAACTCTTATAATTTATTAAAATGTTTATCAGTTGCTAGTTTCTATTTTTTAACAAATAAAATACTTGTAATTGATTTTATAGTTTAAGGCTTTTCAAATTGCTTTCAATTTTCCCTCTTGATTCTGGTTTTGTTGACAAGCAATTAGTCTGGTTTTTTAATTTTTTCCCATGGTTTTTCCATTGTCCTGGCAAAAATCCCAACCTTGGCTATTTTACTTTAAACTTTCTGATGCTGAATATAAGCAGTTTTTTGCTGTTGAGAGAAGAATAGTGTGATTAACCTAATTTAAACAAGTACTATTTTCGTTTCTTAGGCGGCAAAAATAACAATCCTGGTCCTCAGTAATGAACAGTTGCTCCTTAACTGTTTCGCAACCAATTTTCTTTTCAGAGAAAAAAAATGAAATAACTAATTAAATAAATCATTTACAATGCAATTGTCAATAAAATGATTTAAAATAAAGAAAATTACACTGAATTGTCAGAGATATCAATTAATAGCAGTGGTACATGTATTTAAAATAATGCGAAGCATATTTAGTGCATAGGATTGTTTAAACTGCCTGCGTCACATAACAGTGGTCAATCCAGGATATTTGACCAAGGTCCTGTTTTTGGAATTTTGTGAAAACTAATTCCTAATTTTGTAAAAAATAGTTACGGCAAAAAATATTCCCTATCTTTCCGTAAACTCGGATTTCTGTGATGAGTCAGTTTTGAGTGTGGGATTTTAGTGAAAGGTCCATTTTTGAGAGACTGAATTTTGTGAAGGGTCCTTTTTTGAGTGACTGAATTTTGTGAAGGGTCCTTTTTTGAGTGACTGAATTTTGTGAAGGGTCCTTTTTTGAGTGACTGAATTTTGTGAAGGGTCCTTTAACGGACTTAATTTCTCTCTAGATTGACCCCTGCATAAATGTCCTGGTGGTGGCAAAAAGGTTAAGCTCATGAATTAGTTCAATTTATTTTAGCATGTCATCTGTACATTTTTTTAAGTATTATATTGTATATCTTATGTACATCTCCAGTGTTCGCGCTGAACTATTTGCTACCTGGGTCCCATGGACCCATTAATGAAAAAAAAGTGAGTCCTTTGATGAAAAAATTGAGTCCCGAAATATTTGAATAAAATAACATTATTAATAAAATACAAAGGTTGTAAATGCATTGCATATATGTTTCCTTAGGAAAAAAATTATTAATTGTGTGCCCACTTTTGAATGGAAAATAAGTGAACTTGGTGAATGAGTACTATAAAAGGAAGGGAAACGAATAAAGGAGTTTTTCCTTAAGTTTTTGAAATCAATATTAATTCAATTCAATTAGAGACAAAAATTTGTTCCTGTAGCTCTTTGGCAAGCCAGTATACTGTCCTCATTTCTTTATCAATTTGCTTTTTCCATTACCACTTCTGAACTTTTCTTGAAAGAGGACTGTTTAATGATATTTACGGCAGGGATGCACAACCTTTTTGAAATAGCAGGCTACAAAAGATTGATTATGCTAAGGGTTACTTCAGAAGGGGTGGAGGACACAGCCTATTTTGCACCCCATTTGGAGATAATATGTAGAAAATTGTACAATATGTTGCTTTTTTCTACACTCTTTCCAAAAAATAAATAACTAAAACTTACTAAAAAATAAATAAAATTTAAAATTAGCAGGTATAATTTAACTGTCATTATTTTTTTTAACTAGACACAGCTAACTAATATTAGTAAAAACATTTTAACATTGGGTTTAATATTAGACGTATTAAGACACAAAATAAAAAGGTTTTTATCTGAATTCCTGGTATTGGACATGTTTGAATTCATGACATCAATGTATTCCTAGATGTAAGTACTGTCAAACACAAAGGCACCAGAAGCTGTATTCAAAGAAGCAAGTTTTTCTGGCAATAAATAAAGACAAGGATAAATCCATGATTGTAATCTTCTGCTATTTTCTAAGACTTAAAATCAGCATTTGATTTTTTGTGTAAAGGTGTTTAAAAAAAATTCTTTGTGGTTGGGAAAGCGCAATTATGTCTTAAGAATATTTTTAATTATGTTGATTAGTTTATTGAAAAAATCTGTAAACAAATCATATGGAAAGATAAAGTAAAACATGCTAAGCAAAACGAAACTAAATGTTCTGCAGAGGAAAATTATAGTTAAATTTCAAGCAGAAAATATGTTTCAAATGCCGTTTTTTTTCGGGGGGGGGGGGGGCAAAAATAAGACAAGGGAAAAAATACCATTGTATTTTAGCTCTGTAGGCTTTGCACTAGGGACTATTTGAGAAATAATCAGAAAAATAACTAACCAGAAAGCGATGCTAAAAGATAGCTGCTCAATCAGTAAAAATGTGCAAAAATTCACTAAGCCTATTTTCCACGTGCTAACGAAAAACGGACAAAAAAGATCTAAAATACTATGAAAATTTCGTACTTGTCTTGTATGATGTTTACTATTCAATTTCAAGAAAAGAATGGGAGGACAATGGGCCAACATGTGCAATGTCATGAGGCTTTTAAGAGTAGGGCGGGGAGGAGGGGGGGGATTGACATCTCCAAGTCACAGCTGTGTCCAATCCTGTTCTTAGAACTAGGATTGCCTGGCCAACACAATAGGGGGTCATTGAGTTAGCTGATAAGGATGGGCTTCTTTTATTCTTTCCCCTCCTTTCATGATTGTAAAAATTCAACTATATACAGCATAAAATCAGCACCAGTTTTCTCGAGTTTTTCGATTCACGGGTCCGAAATTACTTTTTGATCGGATTTTTTTTCTCCTGGCATAAACTATTATTTTTGGGTCCCAGGGACCCGAAACTGCGTGAATGTTGCGTCCATTCTACAAGAATTTGCGTAAAAAACCCGCTATAGCGGATAAACGCGAACCCTGCATCTCTGTCCAACTCTGTCTAACTCTGTCCAAAAATTATAATTTCTTTTATGTGATTTTTTTTTCTTTTGCAGACCAGAATCGTCCCGTAAAAGCTTTGCAACGTGAGCAGCTCACAAGAAATGCTCGCCGAACAATGACCGTCATCAAGAAGTTTGTGAAACAGAACAAGTACAGGAAAGACTTGAAGATGGTATATATATTTTTTTCTCTGCATTATGTCTTTAAACACATTGATACATGTACGTTTTTAATTTGCATTAGTACTTTTATAAACCTACCAAAATACAAAATCAGAGGCAGTTTATTTAGTCAGAGCAGAAAGCTAAAATTCCCGTAAACTTGGATTATTTTTAGAACTCACAATCACCCTGTAGTTAAAGTACAAAAGTTAAAAGAAAAAATATATTTATGCAAAACAATTTCCTGTTGTCTGCATTTTGAATTGACTTTGTAATTGTTTTCCTTATTTACTATAGAAACTGCAGAATGAATGAAAAATAGTCAGTAACTCTTGTCCTAATGATAAAAGAGCTTCATTGTAATATTTCCGACCGGTAATTCTTCCGTAGGTTTTTCTTTTAGTTCAGAAAACTGAAGACACAAGAATTAGAATCAAAAAGCTCAAGTGACAGAAATCTCCACCAATTTTCACTTCCCATTCGCTCGAAATTAAGTGAAAATTTTCCTCATTGATAAACACAGCTCTGGTTTTCCCTTTTTTTTGTGTTTTTTTTAAAACGGGTTAAAGTTTAGCAGTCTTTTCTTTTGAGGGGAAAGGGGTCTTTTTAATTAAAAAAAAAAAAAGCAGGATGTGGCAAAGTAAAATGGTAAGATATTTTCACAGTTTGCAGCGCCACCTATCTAGCAATATTTTGACTCGGAACCTAGACATATAGTTGATTCTTGTCAAAAAATAAGTAGCTCTTTAGAAAAACAAAACAAATTACACAAACTATTTTCAAAATTTGATACCTGTTTTGCAATACTCATGGCTTTTCAAAAATATTTCTTGTAATTATAAAATAAAATTTTTGCCATTATCATTTGAACTATCAATTGAAATCTATCGATGTCCAGTGCAGTTCTTATTTAGTTTATATTGGGCATTTTTTGATTTTAAATGTTCCATGTAATTTGTCAAGTGCACGTGGGGCAAAGTGGATGGGGCACAGTAAAATTATTCATTTTGTTTATTCATTCATTTATTAAATCACGTACATGTTTCTTCATTTATTAATTTATTTATTTTTTTACTTAATTATTTACTTATTCATTAACTCATTTTCTCATTCATTCTTTGTTCATTTACTTATTCATGTATTTCTTATAAATTTTTTTCGTTCATTTGCACATTCATTTGTTGGAAATTACTGTTGATTGTCGAATAGAAATTTTTTCACTTTGCCTCACTAATTTTTGAAATGAAAATTTTCCACATTTTTTTTCAAGTGCAAAATAACAAGATGAAGATAAATAATATTTCAACGGAAGTTGTATTACTAAAATACATTATATTTCTTCTTTATGCACCATAATTTTTCAAACAAATATTCCCGTTTGCTCCTTTTGAAGCAGGTGAGTAATCTTAACTATTTCACTTTGTCCCACATTTCCCTACTGTGTAAAACTTGCATGTTGTGCTCCAAAAAAGCACAATCTAGAGCTGACATTTTTATACATTGAAATGTTGGTGTAGAAATTGTGCCACAAAAAAATGGAAGACTTTCGCTAACACTTATCCAAATGATAAGAGCTTGATAGTAGTTCTTCCAACATTTATTCTTTTTAGTCATTTTTCAATTTACAACAGAATAAATTTTTCCATTTAAATTTTAAAATTTTTTTCATTTAAGCTTTCATTAGTTAGTAGTCAAAGATGTGTGGATTGAGTTGCAAATTACCCAATGAATTAATGTATTTGAAGTAGAAGTGAGACATTGATGACAAAACCTTATTTGTAATATTTTGAATTTGTTTCCTAAAAAAAATGGGCCGTGAGACATTAATGCCAATTATGGAAAACTTTTCCAGTGAAACAGTTACTACAATAAATGAAATTTGAATGTTTAAAAGTCACCGACTCTAATGGACTTTTTGGTCAAAAATTTTTATTATTTTTTTTACTGAAATATAAAACACAAGCACCAAAGAAAAAAAAAAGAGCACAAAACAACGGTGATTAAAAAAATAGTGAATAGTGAAACACCAATAGTAACTGTAGAAAAAGCTTTTCCTAATGAAATAAGATACTTGAACTACTGTTTAAGGATGTAATGTTTTTAATAAGTTTTTTCGCGTCATTTTTATTAAACTTTTTTGCAAAAATATAAAACATTGACCATCAAACATCGATGTTTCCAAAAACATCGACATAATGTCGCACCTATACTTTGAGTTGAAATGTCAAGAATGAAATATGACACATCATTGAATTGGTTTACTTTAGAGGCTAAAAGAGTGGCAGTTATAAGCACAATCTAGAGCTGACATTTTTATACATTGAAATGTTGGTGTAGAAATTGTGCGAAACGAATGGAAGATTTTCGCTAACACTTATCCCAATGATAAGAGCTTGATAGTAGTTCTTCCAACATTTATTCTTTTTGGTCATTTTTCAATTTACAAGAGAATAAAAATTGCTTGATAAATTAAATACATTTTTTTAAAGTCGTTCTCCGTCCATTTAGACTTTTTGAATTTTTTCATTTAAGCTTTCATTAGTTAGTAGTCAAAGATGTGTGGATTGAGTTGTAAATTACCCAATGAATTAATATATTTGAAGTAGAAGTACGACATTGATGACAAAACATCGATCCTTATTTGTAATATTTTGAATTTGTCTCCTAAAAAAAATTGGCCATAAGACATTAATGCCAATTATGGAAAACTTTTCCAGTTAAACAGTCATTACAATTAATGCATATTTTTTTAATTTTTTTTACTGAAATATAATACACAAGCACCAAAAAAAAAAAAGCATTGAGCCAGGGATGAAAATCTTCCGCGGATCCGCGATTTTCCGCTTTTTGTATTTTTTCTTTCTTTCCGCGATCAAAAAATTAATTTTGCATCAAGTTTAGAAAAAAATATAAAATACACTCATTATTAAAATGAAGCTTAAAATAAGTTGATTTAAAGTAGTAGAGGTTGAAATTATTTCCAACTTCCAAAATAATGGAAATATTTTTAGGATGCAGCAGGATTGAAATCTCAAGGATGACCTGCAATTATCGGCGAACTATGTACTCTATTTTGGCATGCTGCCAAAAACATCAGTTTCCTTTGTAGGAGGTAGAAATTAAGAAAGTTCAGCTAAAATATTCGAGATCTTTGTCAAAAAATTGGGAAAATTATTTTGATCTTTAAAATTTATCAAAATAACTAAAGACCATGCAATATTAATTAGATAATTTGATTCTTGGGATACACTTGTCTAATTCATCAAAAATTGCAACCTCCTCCTTTTTTTTCTACATTGTTGTGAAT